>JAQQSY010002428.1:0-13685 GCA_028646535.1 Procyon lotor
AAAAAAAAAAGAAAAATGCCACAGTAAAAACATTTTACTTGCAGCTCTGAAGAGATCTTATTCTCTCATGCTTCTAAACCACTGGACATGCTGTCCCCACTTCTTAAATGTACTTCCCTCCTCTGCTTCACTAGCTTCCCATGACCCTTTAAGACTCAATTCCAGCTCACTTCTCGAGCCTTTCTCAGCCCCTAGACTTCCCTTCCCACTCTCCCACTGTTGTTTTTTTTCTTTTTTCTTTCTTTTTTTTTAAGATTACTTATTTATTTGAGAGAGAGAATGAGCAGCGGGGAGGAGCAGAGGGAGAGGGAGAAACAGACTCTTCACTAGGCAGGGAGTCCAACACGGACTCAATTATTTATTTATTTGTTTGTTTTTTATTTATTTATTTGTTTGTTTGTTTGACAAAGAGAGAGAGATTATAAGTAGGCAGAGAGAGGGGGAAGCAGGATCCCTGCTGAGCAGAGAGCCCAATGTAGGGCTCGATCCCAGGACCCTGAGATCATGACCTGTGCCAAAGCAGAGGCTTAACTGATTGAGCCACCCAGGTGACCCTGTTGTGTTTCTTTAAAGCTTTTAATCTCTTGCAATCCTATCACTTTTCACTACGTGTTACTGTTGGTTTTATTTGACTGTCCATTTTATCAAATGGGAATAACTAGAAGTTATCAAGTATTTTTTATCTTTTAAATAGCTTAAAAATATTAGGCATTTGATAAATAACTATATAAAAAAGAATGCATTTGAACTTTTTTGAGTGTCATTTCAAACTTAACATGATACTCTGGGCCTGCTGCCTGCCCCACCCTATTCTTAACATTCAGTTGTCTCATGCCATATTTCAGCTCTCCTGAACATCATTCATTTCAGCCCTATTTCTTGCCTCTTTGACTTTCCCATATATTGCTCCCTCTTTCTGGAGTTTTCTAAACCTTCTGTCTACTAAACCCCTTTATTTATTTTTCATACATTTCATTTCTTCTAGGGCCTCCCAAAATGAGATGAGATGCCCTTGTACAGATCTCAAAGTGTAGCGTACTCTCCAACTTATATTATTGCAATTGCTTATTTAGTTGTATATTCTATGTAAATGCAGCGACCACATCTTCCCTGCTCACTAATGTGTCTTCATTGATGAACAAGAGCCTGACACATTATAGATGAACAACCAGTAGTCATGAAATGAATGAACAATTAGTTATGCTTCTCACCAAGGCTCCACATACCAATATATTTGGAATTTTATGATATTCATTTCATCAATGTCCCTCTATACTGTCTGCTTTTACATGAAGTGATGGGTGCATATTTTACTTTTACTTTTCTTTTTTTTATTCCCAGTGTTTTTGTCCCTAATTTGTCACTTGCATGCTGGGACTTGACTTAAAAATCAATCCCTACCTCCTCCATGTCATACTGTTGTCTCTCTTTACAAATTATAGCTTACAGGTCCCTCAGGTTAACTGGAGCATACAAAAGGCTGAGAAACTCTACAAGGGCTTGTTTCCATTGACATTAAAATAGTGAGTCATACTATATCCAGAAAAATTCATGTGGAAATGGCAGTATGATATATTTCTTCAGAGAACAAAACAATTACAGATAAGCAATTTTCTTTCCCAAGAGACTAGTAAAGTGCTTTCCTTGTGTCACTTTTCAATATTTTATGTTGTGGTGAGTAACTACATCTTTTCCTTCCAATTAGAAAAGCCATCAACAAGCTGTAGAGTAAATAGCTAACCAGTCAAGTAAAAAATGTATGTAAGCATACAACCTGAAACCACTGTTTTTCAAAATGGACCAGATACAGGGATGCTCCAGAACATCTTTCACAACAAATGTTAATAAAATTATATTAATAAAATTTTTTCTTTGCATCTAATGTTTATTTTTTGGAAATTGTTTCTATATTATTTTAAATGAAGAACATGGCTATATTAAAAACCATAAAGAAGGCAAAAGAGGACACAATATCCGGAAACTATAAAGTTGCCTCCAAAGCCACAATATAATGTTTCTTTTAACTCTTAGATTTTATTTTATACTTTTCTTTTTTAAAGGAACTAATATATGTTTATTATAGAAAATCTGAAAAATAAAAATAATCTGAAAACCCCCCATAGAAATGCCAGAAAGTCAATATGAAGGTACGATTTTATAAAAGCATTTGGAATTTTTAGAGGATAGATAGGTTTAATGTGCAGAGCTGGTTGGGAGTTATCAACCTGGAACCTCCTTGAAAAGGAAAATAAGATTAGTTCTACACAAAATTGTGAATTAAGTGACATTTGGGCTATCACAATTTCCAAAAATGTATCCTTAGCTTTCCTCTTTAGCTAAGCCCTAATAGTTCATCCTTCCATCATTACACTCATGTCTCCACCCTCTGTGCCATGGCTAACTCCAGATTCTCCCCACAATGGTCCACCCTGCATATAACTTACAGGTCTTCTTTTATAAAAATAAATACGATGGTGTCAGTCTTCACATTAAACACATTTAAATCTTTTTTCTATTGTAAACTTTGATGTACATACCAGGTCTTTGTTATTCTAACTTTGACCTCTCTAATTTTATTTTTGATGGCTTAAATAAGACAAAGAAAATGAGCTCATTTAGTGCTAAAAGCAATTATTTTTGTAATAATCATTATTATGATGATGCTGCTACATAAAAATTTAAAAATTGGGGCACCTGGGTGGCTCTATGGGTTGAGGCCTCTGCCTTCGGCTTGGGTCATGGTCTCGGGGTCCTGGGATCAGGCCCCACATGGGGTTTTCTGCTCGGCGGGGAGTCTGCTTCCCCTTCTCTCTCTGCCTGCCTCTCTCCGCCTGCTTGTGATCTCTCTCTCTCTCTCTGTCAAATAGATATGTAAAAATCTTTAAAAAAAAATCTTTAAAAAAAATTTTAAAATTAATAGTTTTTATAAATTTTCCAATTATTAAATTGAAAATAATATACCTTTGGATGAAAATTGGCCAAAATATGACCCATAGTCTCTCAACCAAAGCCACTATTAATTTGTTATAACATGGCCTTCTAAAACATGTTTTTCACATACACTTACATAATCTAGATTAACAAAGATATTTAATTTAAATGAGGCAAAAACACACTTATGATAATTCAAATAATGAGAGTATATGGTACAGAAGTATGTATGAAAAAAAGAATGACTAAAACTAATATCTCCAACCCATAATAGTTCCCTCATACTTGGTTATCACTCAGAGAATGTATATGGGTAAATTAGAGTGGCTAGGGGACCATACATTGGCTTGCATGATGGTGGTAAGTAGAGGTAGTAAATTCTTTTTCCTTGTTTTAATTTTCTTCATGAAACAACATGACTGCTATGGTCTCAGTGTTTGCGTCCCTCCCAAAATTCACATGTTAGAATTTTAACTCCCAAAATGATAGTGTTAGAAGATGAGGCCATTGGGAGGTGCTTATGCAGTGAAGGTGGAGCCCTCCTGAATGGGATTAGTGTTTTATGAAAGAAATCTCACAGAAGTCCCTTGCCCTTTTCATCCTGTAAGGACAGAATGAGAAGTCTTGTGACTCAGAAAAGAGCCCCTCAGATAACCATGCTGGCATCCAGAGCTCTGACTTCCAACACCAAAGCTGTGAGAACTAAATGTTTTTTGCTTATAAACCACACAATACAATCTGTAGTATTTTATTATAGCAGTCTGAACAGACTACCATCTACATATTATACTTGTTTCCTCAGCTTAATTGAAGTTTGAGCAACAAATAAAAATTGTATATATTTAAGGTGTACAGTGTGATATTTGAATATACCCATATATTGTGAAATGATATCCACAATCAAGCTATTCCATTACCTCTTAAGGTTACCAGAAAGGATGAATACCAAACTTTTGCATCAAAGATGTTCCCTACCTAATATAATCTCCTTTCAACTATATATACATCACCACCACTTTCATTCAAGTGGTAACACAAACTCATACAAGATTTCTTCAGATAAAGTATCTTAATGCCACTTCAAAAGGTTCTTTCTAGTAGTCCGGTGTTCCTTATCCAGGGGAGAGGTCCATTTCTTTGTTTGTTTTTTTTTTTTTTTTTTTCTTTCCTATTTCTACTCTAGTACAGTAAAAGTACCACTGAGATGTTATCTTTTACTCCTTTCTGAATTCAGTGAACTCAATGTTAAATGTAATCACTACTAACACATACTATATATTGAGTAGCAAAAACAAATAAATAACATTTCTTACCTAAGTAGAGAAAGGAAAAAAATCTGCCCCTAGATCTATAAGCACAGGTGTTCAGACTGTGGACAGGATGCACGACAAGAAGATTGTTAGTTCAAAGCATATAAAATAATTTGTAAAACAGCACCCCAGCCTAATAGGAACTCATGACTATAGTAGCTGGGACTGGTAAGGAAACAGATTGAAGTCTCACTCCTTTTCCAGGGAA
Organism: Procyon lotor; assembly: GCA_028646535.1. Lineage (NCBI taxonomy): Eukaryota > Metazoa > Chordata > Mammalia > Carnivora > Procyonidae > Procyon > Procyon lotor. The sequence goes on from JAQQSY010002428.1 coordinate 4,450, forward strand.
ATGAATTGTTCGGTCATACAATCAGACTGCCTAAAGTTTTCCCATGTCAACTAATACCCTATGACTAGCAGCTGTAAATTCATAGCAGTCCACTTCAGGGTGGTATCAACTACCTTGTAGAAATTTCTGAAAATATGGACTCAAGTTTGTTTGTTTTTATTTTTTATAATCAGGTCTGAATGACTGAGGCTACCTACCACATTATTTTGAATCAGATCCAGATCCCTCCTCAGCAGGGCTGGGGAATTTTGGCAGTACACAACTCACAAAAGCTTGGTGGCCTGCCTGTCAACATTCTTCATAGGGACTTCTGTGGTCTATAAATTAAAGATTTCAGCATGCTTGTCTATTCACACCTCTAGATTAATATTCCTCCTTGGCTGCCACAGAACAATCTGAGTTCAAATCTAATTCTACCTCTTCCTCGTTAAGCCTCGAAAAGTCATTAACCTATCTGAATCTCTGTTCTGTAAAATAAACAACAAAACTGATAAGTCTATTTTATAGGACTCCTGCAGGCAATGACAAAATTTAAGTGCATAATTATGTCTACATGCTTATTCGTAAAGTCCAACATATGGTAATTCCAAATTACTTAAATCACAAATCAAACCACCTCAAGGCAAGAAAATTTTCGTAAAATGTAAATGTTTTTATAAAAGACTAAAACCTATCATGAAATCGAGTGCAAGGGGAAAAAAGATTAAATTTTGACAAGGTAGAAAGCAAGAAATATGAATAATTCACAGGAACTTAATTTATAAAAGCATTATTCATAATATTTTCCTGTAGTACTTACGCAAAAGTTAATCTTATGGCTATATGAACAAAGGAAATTTTCCTACCTGATGGTGTATTTCCTTCATACAGTGTTAAAATTTTAAAGAAAACACTAATTGGGTATGATAAAAGAGAAAAAAAAACAGTCTAAAAAGTTCAGACACTCTTTTCAGAAAAGTATTCTGCATGAAATAAAGAAAACTTGTACTAAAAATATGAAAACACAAAAAAGAATCACTCCACAAAGAATTAAAAAGTAAAGCAGTAAAAGAGATTTTTTCTATTCAGATAAAAAATCAGAGAGTAATACAGTTTAACAAAACAGTTCAATCAATCCTTCGATGCAGAGGAATTCACTAATAAATGAATCTGCCCTGACACTTTCATTTTTTTGTCTAGGGTGCTCAAAATTAAAATTTATCATTCTGGAAGTTGTTCACAGTTCTATGTACTAAAAAGTAGGCCAGATTGTATCATATTCCAATCCTATTTGACTAGATAGAAATAAATTACTATTCATGCAGTTTTTAGAATTTATCAAAGTTAAACTAATTTAGTAGAAATCACCCTGAGCAGTTTTCAAGAAGTTTTAAGTTAACTCAAATGTTTAATAAGACATTAACAGGGGCACCTGGGTGGCTCAGTGGGTTAAGCCTCTGCCTTCAGCCCAGGTCATGATCTCAGGGTCCTGGGATGGAGCCCCGCATCGGGCTTTCTGCTCAGCAGGGAGCCTGCTTCCCCCCCCCCCCAGCCGCCTGCCTCTCTGTCTACTTGTGATCTCTCTCTCTGTCAAATAAAAATAAATAAAATCTTTAAAAAGAAAAAAAAAGACATTAACAAATGAAGTCTGGAATGTACATTTAAATTCTCGGATGATAAGACCACTAGCTGTTATTAACAGGTGATCATAGTAATAATATTTTCCACCTAAGTAAAAATGTATTAATTAAAAATGGCAGAAAAGTATTTTTTTCGTGAATACAATAGATAGTTTTTTAAAGATTGTATTTATTTATTTGACAGCGAGCGAGAGCTCGTACAATCAGGGGGAGCGGCAGAAGGAGAAATAGAGGGAGAAGAAGGCTCTCCACTGAGAAGGGAGGCCCAATGCCTAGCTGCATTCTAGAACCTTGGGATCATGACCTGAGCCAAAGGCAGACGTTTAACCGAGTGAGCTACCTACCCGCCACATGAATGCAACAGATACTCAATGAGCAATATCCAAGGGCTAGATGCTATTCTAGGAATTGGTGAATACACTGATGAAAAATAAATAAGAGGTTGCTGTTCTCATGAATATTATCTTCAGAATGGGGGTAGAGAATATTAGATAAATGACAGAGAAGAAAATATCTGGTATTCAATATATTATGTAGAGATATAACAGGATGATTTAATAGAGAATGACTGGGTGACTTATAATCTAACAGGCCTCAAAGAAATGATGTCAGTCTGACACATGAATAGCACTAAAGTCAGTCTTCTAAAGACAGGGATAGGGGATTTCAGGAAGAAGAAACAGTTAAAGGGCGCCTGGGTGGCTCAATCGTTAAGTGTCTGCCTTTGGGTCAGGTCGTGATCCCAGGGTCCTGGGATCGAGCCCTGCATCTGGCTCCCTGCTCAGCAGAAAACCTGCTTCTCCCTCTCCCTCACCCACTCCCCCTGCTTTGTTCCCTCTCTCACTGTGTCTCCCTCTGTCAAATAAATAAATAAAAATCTTAAAAAAAAAAAAAAAAAAGAAGAAGCAACAGCTAACACCAAAGGCATGGTAGTAACTGAGGAGATTGTATGGGAGAGAGGATTTTGTAGACATACAAAGAGTTTGAATTCTATTTTAACTGTCATAGTAAGTCACTAAGATTTAAAGCACAGTAAAACATCATATGATTTATATTTTTTAAGTGTATTAAAAAAACTAGCTACACTGGTAAAAGTAGATTGAGGAAGCAGAGCAAAGAGTAGTAGGCTATCATGGTAACATGGGTGAGAGATGAGAGTGACTTGCATGATGGTATCATCATAGAGATGGAAAGAAATGAAGATTCAGAACACTGTTTGAATATATACTGAATAGGACTTACTATTGGAGGCAAAAGTGAGGGGAAATGAGAAATCATAAATAAATCCTGTGCTTTGGCTGGAGTAGTAGGATGATGGCACAATGCTGATTATCAAAATGGAGAGGAGGGGAAAGCATACAGGGCTGGAAGGGAAATGAAATTTTTTTGGTCATTTTATGTTTACCAACATAAAAATGATATTCAAAGACAGGGACTCAATGAAGCTACTAAAAATGTAAGCGAAGTCTAAAGCACAATTTGAAAACTTAAGACTAAAGACATTATAGAAATGTCTTATAAATATTTCATTATTTCATGATACCCTTTTAAGACAGGTCATAATCATATAGGTCATAATCATATATTAGGAAATTAAAAAGTAATAACATAGGAATAACTATATAACTAAGTACATAGTTCTAGGGTAGAGAATTTGATTAACATTTTAAAAATAATTTAATGGTAATTTATAAACATGTCATTTACATGAAAATATATTAGAATTTTTACGAAGGTGAGCATCAGCAACAGAAATTTAATCTCTTTTATGAAAAAATTCAATTATAATAATTATAAAATCAGAATGGGACACTGGATACTATTAGGTTTCAGTAACATATAATCTAAATAGCATATATATTTAAACAAAATTCCAAAATATTTGGGAACAGAATTCCATCTTCCAGTATAGAGACAAAAGGGGATTAGAAAATAACATCTTTAAATTTTTAGCTCAAGGTTTTAACTACAACCCAAGAATTTTCAATATATGTGATAGAGTAGCACGATAGCCAAAAGTAGACAGCAAAGTATGATCCCACAGACTGTTAACTTATGCTGAACACACAGCCTCATCATTTTTATTATTAAGTTGGGACTTTCTGAGAAAATCTGGTATCCCATGAACTGGCATGAGACTAAAAGAAAATATTCACAAAATTTGAAAACCCCAAATCCTCTTAAGTCCCCCTCTAGAGTTTGTTCTTTCCTGTTGAAAATGTATTACTTTCTTGATTCATTAAGTTTAAAGTTAATCAATATCTTAAATTCTCTCATAAATAATAGAAAAGATTTTCAAACACTTTAAATCTATTCAACCTCCATTTCACATACTGTTTTCTATTATTTTATTTCTATCCTCATATATGTAATTGAAGATTATTTTCATCATGATCATAATTTTATATAGACAATAATTATTTTACTTGCATGAATTTTATCCAGATTATCTGCTTATGATTTCTTGCTTATCAAACCTGGCTTCTGGGATCATTTCACTTCTTCCTAAAATACATCCTTTAAAAGTTTGTTGAACATATATTAAACTCCGTGTATCTGAAAATGTCTTTATTGTGCCCTAATCCATGAAAGAAATTTTTGGTGAATACAAATTCTAAAGTTGACATTAATTTTTCTCAATTATTTGTTTGTTTGTTTATTATTTATTTGTTTATTTATTTGACAAAGAGAGAGAGATTACAAGTAGGCAGAGAGAGGGGGAAGCAGGATCCCTGCTGAGCAGAGAGCCCAATGTAGGGTTCGATCCCAGGACCCTGAGATCATGACCTGAGCTGAAGGCAGAGGCTTAACCCTCTGAGCCACCCAGGTGCCTTTTCTCAATAATTTAAAGATTTTTAGTCTACTATCATTTTGTATCTATTACACTATTGAGAAGTCTATCCTTAGATCATTTTTCATTCCTTTTTAATTGATATTTCTTCTCCTTCTGATTGCTTTAAAAGTTTTCACTTGATATATTTCTGAAATTCATCACGAAGCATTTAAGTAAGAATCTCTTTTTGACACCCTCTTAGTATTTGTTGTATATTTATGTTTTTCATTATTTCTGGAAAATCATCAACTATTATGTTTTCAAATATTACCATTCTTCTATTTTCTTTATTTTCTCCTTCTGGGATCTAGATATTTGTTAGTGTTCATTTTGCATCCATATTCCTTAACCACTCTTTCAAATTCCATATTCCCTTGTACCTTTGCATTGTATTCTGGTTTGTTCCTGAAACTCTACCACATAATTCACTACTTCTCCACTAAATTTTATTTTCTTATTGTTTACTTTACCTACTGAGTTTTTATTTCTCTCTATATTTTTTAAATTTATAAAATATCTATTGGAATTTGTTTTTCAGATCTACCAAGACAATTTTTATTATTCTATGTGCTCAGCTAACTGGTGTTCCACTTATCCCTTTAAATGTTTCAAAGTAATTTATATCTTTTTCTTAAAGATTTTATGTATTTGAGAGAGGGAGAGAATGAGCAGTGGGGAGGGGCCGAGGGAGAGGGAGAAGCAGACTACCCACTGAGCAGGGAGCCTGATGCGGAGCTCAATTCCAGGACCCTGAGATCATGACCAGAGCTGAAGGTAGACACTTAACTGACTGAGAAACAAGGCATCCCAAAGTAATTTATATCTTGAATCTGATCATTCTAATATCTGAAATTACTGAAGGAACAAATCTGTTGATTGTTTTCATTTACCTTGATATTATGACTTGTTTCCTTAAATGCTTGGTGAGTTTATCTTTTAAAGTAAGCTCATATTTTTTTTTATTTAATCTATGAGATAGATTAGTTTGGTCCTAAATTAAGGATGCTTTCTTTTAAAGATGAATTTGCATTTGCTTTTTCTGAGTTTCAGAGAAAATCACCTACCTGGGAACACTGGTTTCTTCATGTTTCCCAAGCTTAAATATAGGAATCTCAAGTTCAGCTTCCTTATATTCAGGATTCTCAAGGATTTTACTTTCCATCACACCACTAGTCATTTTTTTCCTTCTTTTTCACATTTTTTTATTATAGCTTAATCCTTAGATCTCCTTCCTTTGATGTTGCCTTGCTTAGTTTTATTTCAATTTTATTTTGTTTTGTTTTGAAAATTAACTTACTTTAGCAATTCTTAGAGTGCATTAAGATTTATATTTGTTATAACTTATCCAGAATACGATGTAATTTTGTCAGAAGGACCCTTTACGGGTATTTTATCAGGAAGATCAATTCTGAGATGCCTGTGTAGCTCACTGAGTGAAGCATATGCCTTCAGTTCAGGTCATGATGCCAGGGTGCTAGGATTGAGTCCCCATTGGACTCCTTGCTCAGCGGGGAGCCTGCTTCTCCCTCTGCTTGCCACTCCGCCTGCTTGTATGTTCTCTCTCTCTCTCTGGCAAATAAATTTTAAAAATCTTAAAAAAAAAAAAGGAAGATCTATATTCTGTAACACTTCAAGAAGTATAACTAGATTGTTGTCATAAAATAATGTTTTAAAAACCACAATAGAAGTAAATTACTTTGACCAAACTGATAGAAATGTACACATTTAGTAATAAACACTAGAGCATATTTGTACATACTGATTTTGATTGAGTTAAATGTGTTGATATGGTTGCCTTTAATAGACATTCTGCAGGCTTAAACAGCTCACTACATTCATAATGGTATGCTGTGTTAATTAGCACAAACAAAACAATACTCAAAAGAACTGAGATCAAGACACCCCCTCACATATTATGGAAAAATAAATAATGAAGACTTGGAGTTAGGAATTAAGAATTGGCTATACATTATGGCTATAAAAGCAGGTGGAAAATGGTGCAAATGAAATGGGTTACCTAATCCTAATGGGACTTGAATAACTCTAGTGAAAAGGACAAGTAAAGTACTAACTATAACAACGAGGATATTTTACTATGGTAACAAAATGCTTGAATTTTAACTATCTTGGGCTGTGGTTGATTAAGTATAGAGTTCCTAAAATAGAATCAAAACCTAAGTTTGAGAAGAGATACTACCTCCATTTTGTTCAGTACTATAACCTTCGTGCCTAGAGTTATGGCTGGTATCTAGCAGGGACTCAATAAATATTTGTTAACAAATGAAAACATGATACACTAAAGTAGTATAACAATAAACACAACAGAATATTCCAGGTTTGTGAAAAAAAGCCTGAACAGCCAGCATAGTGAAAATGCCTCACCAGATTCTCGTATTTCAGTCTGTCTATGAACTTATTTATTTTTAATCAAAATTTCTTCAAAATTATTGATGGATTAGAAGCAAAAAAAAAAAGTATCACTACCTGTGCACAAACTGATTAACTCTGTGTAATTAATGTGGAAAAGAGATAAAATGCACAGGTTTGGAAATGTTAAAAAATGCCACACTGTATTATGTATGATTTAGTATCAAAGTAATGTGACTTTTATGTTTGTTTTATATTTAATATCTGAGCTTTTTTATAATATTGCAGAGAGGCTGATATGTATTTAAGCTAATTCCACTACAGTTGAGTTAATTATGAATGTTTAAACAATTCTGGCTTCAGAGGTTTCTATATGCATCCTGAAGCTCATAATTAAACATTTTAACTAAACTGTCACCAGTACTATCCTTGACAGGTTATCTTCGTTCTCTGTGGCAATTACTAACCCTGTCAAAAACCTGTGGTTCATTTTACCTGCTTTTGCTTGCAGCTCCAAGGAATATATCATTTTATTGTGCTGGAGGACTTCATTATCAATTATTACCAGCCTCACTGTTTTTCACAAAACCTTGACTCATCCCTAAACAGCATTCTTTCTTAATTTGCTGTAATGGCTCTTCCAAATTTTGACAACTCTCCCAAAAGCAACCATACCACTTTCTGAAGGTGACCCACCAGCTTTACTTTATTCTTTGTTACCCTTTTTCTTTCCTTTGCTCTCCCTTGTCAAATAGTTTGATTTTGATAACTAGCAAATATATTAATAAATAGAATCATTCCAGTGAAAATAAAGACAACTGGTGTGATTGCAGAATGTGAATGTTCCCATTCATTTATGCAATTAAATCAGTTTCATAGTTAAAGAAGTCTTTTAAAGAAGCCTTTGTCACCAGAGGAATGTAACCAATTTTAAAGAAATAATTACATTATAAATGTAATTTATGCACATAACTGGTATTAAAAACATATGAAAAATTTAGTGTGGGCCCTGAGTACTGTAAAATTTAAAAGAGATTGTTTCCATTTTTTCAGAACATAAAAAATAATTGGACAAAAGGTCAGATTAAAACTTTTACGAGAGTTCCTACAGAACCTTAGTAATTGATCTTGTCCATCATTTTATACATTCAGTTAATAGTACATCTGTTGTTCATTTATATAATGTCATTATGAATATTTAATATTTTCACCCTTTAGAATTATTATAATTTTAAAATATTACACACAAAGAGCAATAAAAAATAAATTACTGAAATAAGCTATACTTATGAGTATTTAGGAAACGTCTAAACCTAGAGGATATTAAAAATGGATGGAAAATCATCTGTCTTAAGTAGAACAGACTAACTTGACTATAATTAGGAGAATTGGCTGTGTGCTCTGATTTTCTGACAATTTAGAAGATGGGTCCACACAACTATTGAACTAACCTTTTATAATATGATTATCAGAAAGAAAAGAATAGGAACACATACATGTTTACACAGTTCCTTCTCCTTCAAGGAACAAAGAAAACATCACCAAACAACATTAAGTTAGATACTACAACATTGATTTCTATATCTTTTGTATCACTAGAAATATAGAAGTAATGCTGAAATAAGCCACAGGGAAAATTTATAATAGGAGAATCAATTTCTATGTGGTAGTTACATGCTTAAATGGAAATTGGACAGCTTGTTTAAAAACTAAGACCATTTCCACTCAATACGTTGATACTGAAAAACCCAATAATGAATACCATGTATGAACTATAAAAGCTGTAGATGTTTAAAAATAAAAATAATTAACTGTTAACAATGTTTTTTAATGTTCAGCAAGACTTTAGATGTTTTTTAAACATAGTCTTTTAAAAAGTTAATACTTGCTAAAAATAACACAAGATTTAGCAGACTCAAAAAGTAACTTTGAACGACTTAGAACAGGAAGACAATGTTCAGGAATGAGTCCTATCCAGTAGATGAGATGTGAGCATAGCAACTACATATACTGTCATAAGTCACACCTCTGGGACTTCTTCTCATTTCATCCTGTGATTTGTTTTTTTATTAAAGTCTCTGATTCTATATACTATGCTATCTGGACCACTGAAATGGCTGAATCTTTGAATTTTTAATAGTTCTAACATGAATCCTGATATATAACTGTAATTTTAAAACCTGAATTTAAAAAATTTTATAAAGAAATGCCTTATTTTGCAAAAATGAACTATTGGGACTTCATCAAGATCAAAAGCTTTTGCACAGCAAAGGAAACAGTCAACAAAACCAAAAGACAACTGACAGAATGGGAGAAGATATTCGCAAATGACATATCAGATAAAGGGCTAGTATCCAAAATCTATAAAGAACTTCTCAAACTCAACACCCAAAGAACAAATAATCCAATCAAGAAAT
>JAQQSY010002429.1:0-13685 GCA_028646535.1 Procyon lotor
TTTTTTCAACCAACTTCTTATCAATTCTTTTTTAAAAAGTCTTTTTAAATTTTCATCTTTACAATCACATTCCATCCCTTCATTGTATTTATCCTTATTTTGTATATACATATAAGTTTTTCTTTCTTTAAAATTTTGGGATACAGTTTCTTCTAACAGACAAAAATGCACCCAGAATCTAGTGTGTGGCTCTGTTCTATTCACCAGCCTGATCATATTCTTTTTTTCTTTTTCTTTTCTCCTGGTTTTGGGTCTCTTCTGATTTATTTAGTGTATATCTTTCTGGGGTCGTTACCCTTTTAGTATTTTGTTCTCTCATTTATCTATTCTTCTCTGAACAAAATGACAAAACAGAAAAACTCACCTCAGAAAAACAAAACAAAACAAAACCAAGAGGCAGTACTGACTGCCGGGGACCTAATCAATAGAGACATTAGTAAGATGTCAGAACTAAAGTTCAGAATGACAATTATAAAGATAATAGCTGGGCTTGAAAAAAGCATAGAAGATACTAGAGATTCCCCTTCTGGAGAGATAAAAGAACTAAAATCTAAGTTGAAATAAAAAAGGTTATTAATGAGGTGCAATAAAAAAAAAATGGAGGCTCTAACTGCTAGGATAAATGAGGCAGAAGAGAGAATTAGTGATATAGAAGACCAAATGATGGAGAAAAAAGAAGCTGAGCCAAAGAGAGACAAACAACTACTGGATCACGAAGGGAGAATTCGAGAAATAAGTGATACCGTAAGATGAAACAATATTAGAATAATTAGGATCCCAGAAGAAAAAAAAAGAGAGAAAGGGGCAGAAGGTATATTGGGGCAAATTATAGTGGAGAACTTCACTAATTTTGGGCAGGAAATAGGCATCAAAATCCAGGAGGCACAGAGAACCCTGCTCAATATCAGTAAAAATAGGTCAACACCCCATCACCCAATAGTAAAACTTACAAGTCTCAGTGACAAAGAGAAAATCCTGAAAGCATCTTGGAACAAGAGGTCTATAACCTACAAGGGTAGAAACATTAGATTGGCAGCAGACCTATCCACAGAGACCTGGCAGGCCAGAAAGGACTGGCATGATATATTCAGAGCACTAAATGGGAAAAATATGCAGCCGAGAATACTATATTGAGCTAGGCTTTTATTGAAAATAGAAGGAGAGAGGGGCTTCTGGGTGGCTCAGTGGGTTAAAGCCTCTGCCTTCAGCTCAGGTCATAATCTCGGGGTCCTGGGCCCAAGCCCCGTGTCAGGCTCTCTGCCCAGGCGGGGAGCCTGCCTCCCCCTCTCTTTCTGCCTGCCTCTCTGCCTACTTGTGATCTCTCTCTCTCTGTCAAATAAATAAATAAAATCTAAAAAAAAAAAAAAATAGAAGGAGAGATAAAAACTTCAAGGACAAACAAAAACTAAAAGAATTTGTGAATACCAAACCAATATTTCCTATAGGAAATATTGAAAGGGATCCTCTAAGCAAAGAGAGAGCCTAAAAGTAACAGACCAGAAAGGAAGAGAGATAATATACATAACAGTCACCTTACAGGCAATACAATAGAACTAAATTAATATCTTTCAGTAGTTACTCTGAATGTAAATGGGCTAAATGCCCCAATCCAAAGACACAGGGTATCAGAATGGATTAAAAAAAAACAAAAACAAGATGCATTTATATGCTGTCTGCAAAAGACTCATTTTAGACTCAAAGACACCTCTAAAGTGAGTGGGTAGAAAACAATTTACCATGCTAATGGACATGAGAAGAAAGCTAGGGTGGCAATCCTTATATCAGACAAGTTATTGTCTGATTTTACACCAAAGACCGTAATAAGAGATGAGGATGGACACTGTATCATACTTAAAGTGTCTATCCAACACTAAGTTCTAACAGTTTTAAATATCTATGCCCTTAACATGGGAGCAGCCAATTATATAAGCCAATTAATAACAAAGTCAAAGAAACACATCAACAATAATGCAATAATAGTAAGGGACTTTAACACCTCCCCTTACTGAAATGGACACATCATCTAAGCAAAAGATCAATAAGGAAATAAAGGCTTTAAATGACACATCAGACCAGATGGACTTGACAGATATGTTCAGAACATTCCAGCCCAAAACAACAGAATACACATTCTTCTCTAGTACACATGGAACATTCTGCAGAATAGATTACATCCTGGGTCACAAATAAGGTCTCAACTGGTACTGAAAGATTGGGATCATTCCCTGCGTATTTTCAGACCACAATGCTTTGAAACTAGAACTCAATCACAAAAGGAAAGTTGGAAAGAACTCAAATACATGGACACTAAAGAGCATCCTACCAGACAATGAATGGGTCAACCAGCAAATTAAAGAAGAAATAAAAAAATTCATGGAAAAATATGAAAATGAAAATACAACTGTTCAAAATCCTTAGGATGCAACAACGGGCGTCCTAAGAGGAAAGTATATAGCAATATAAGTCTTTCTCAAGAAAGAAGAAAGTTCTCAAATACACAACCTGACCCTACACCTGAAGGAGCTAGAGAAAGAACAGCATATAAGGCCCAAACCCAGCAGAAGAGAAATAATATTGTGAAAATGGCTATGCTACCTAGAGCAGTCTACACATTTAATGCAATCCCTATTAAACTACCATCAACTTTTTTCACAGAACTGGAACAAATAATCCTAAAATTTGTATGAAACCAGAAAAGACCCCACATAACCAGAGGAATGTTGAAAAAGAAAACCAAAGCTGGTGGCATTACGATTCTGGACTTCAAGCTCTATTACAAAGCTGTAAACATCAAGACAGTATTGTGCTGGCACAAAAACAGACACATAGATCAGTGGAACAGAATAGAGAGCCCAGAAATGGACCCTCAACTCTATGGTCAACTAATCTTCATAAAGCAGGAAAGAAATGGAAAAAAGACAGTCTCTTCAACAAATGGTGTTAGGAAAATCAGACAGCCACATGCGGAAGAATGAAACTCGACCATTTCCTTACACCACACACAAAAATAGACTCAAAATTGATGAAATACCTAAGTGTGAGATTGGAATCCATCAAAATCCTTGGGAACATGGACAGTAACCTCTTTGACCTCAGCCGCAGCAACTTCTTCCTTGAAACATCACCAAAGGCAAGGGAAGGAAGGGCAAAAATGAACTATTGGGACTTCATCAAGATAAAAAGCTTTTGCACAGCAAAGGAAACAGTCAACAAAGCCAAAAGACAACTGACAGAATGGGAGAAGATATTTGCAAATGACATATCAGATAAAGGGCTAGTGTCCAAAATCTATAAAGAACTTATCAGACTCAACACCCAAAGAAAAAATCCAGTCAGGAAATGAGCAGAAGACATGAACAGACATTTCTGCAAAGAAGACATTCAAATGACCACCAGACACATGAAAAAGGGCTTAACAGCACTCAGCATCAGGGAAATACAAATCAAAACCCAGTGAGATGCTACCTCACACCAGTCAGAATGGCTAAAATTAACAAGTCAGGAAACAACAGATGTTAGTGAGGATGCAAAGGAGAACCCTCCTACACTGTTGGTGGGAATGCAAGCTGGTGCAGCCACTCTGGTGAAAAGGATGGAGGTTCCTCAAAAAGTTGAAAATAGAGCTACCCTGTGACTCAGCAATTGCACTACTGGGTATTTATCCCAAAGATACAAATATAGTGATCAGAAGGGGCATATGAATCCCAAAGTTTATAGCAGCAGTGTCTATAATAGCCAAACTATGGAAAGAACCTTGATGTCCATCAACAGATGAATGGATAAAGAAGATGTGGTGTGTGTGTGTGTGTGTGTGTGTGTGTATAATGTAATATTATCTAGCCATCAAGAAAAAGAAATCTTGCCATTTGCAATAATGTGGATGGAACTAGAAGGTATTATGGTAAGCGAAATAAGTCAGTGAGAGAAAGACAGTTATATGATGTCACTGGTATTAGGAATTTGAGAAACAAGACAGAGGATCATAGGGGAAGGGAGGGAAAAATGAAACAAGATGAAACAGAGGGAGAGAAACCATAAGTGACTCTTTTTCTTAGGAAACAAACTGAGGGTTGCTGGAGTGGAGGGGTATGGGAGGGATGAGGTGGCTGGGTGACGGACATTGGGGAAGGTGTGTGCTATGGTGAGGGCTGTGAATTGTGTAAGACTGATGAATCACAGACCTGTACCCCTGAAACAAATAATACATTATATGTTCATTAAAAAAGAAAAGAAAGTTAGCTTGAGTTTAATGTAGCAGTTTCCCAGAAGGATATCTTTCATTTGAATAGATCATTTATTTCTGTGTTTTGGGATTAAGTGGGCCAAACTCTTGATGGTAGAGAATATGACTTCCATATTGCTCACTCTGACTAAAAAATTCTATATTTCTTCAACTAAACTATTTTGTATCTTTGTTTTGGAGTATGAAATAATTCCAGTAGAACCAATTATATGGTCTGTTTCTTTACAAGATGACCTCGCTCCTGAACTTAGAATATGGTTGTACTGAGAATTTTTTTTATTATGATATGTTAGATATCATTTGTTTTTGATATGGTGTTCCATGATTCGTTGTGTGTGTGTAACACCCAGTGCTCCATGCAATACCTGCCCTCCTCACTACCCACCACCAGGCTAATCCATCCTCCCACCTCCCTCCTCTCTAAAACCCTCAATTTGTTTCCCAGAGTCCATAATCTCTCATGGTTCATCTCCCGCTCGAGTTCCTCTCTCTTCATTTTTCCCTTCCTTCTAATATCCTCCATGCTATACCTTATGTTCCACAAATAAGTGAAACCATATGATTGTTGACTTTGGCTTCTGGACTTATTTCACTTAGTGTAATCTCCTCCAGTTCCATCCACGTTGATGCAAATGTTGGGTATTCATCCTTTCTAATGGCTGAGTAATATTCCATTGTATATATGGACCACATCTTCTTTATCCATTTGTCTGTTGAAGGGCATCTTGGCTCTTTCTACAGTTTGGCTATTGTGGACATTGCTGCTATGAACATTGGGGTGCATGTGGCCCTTCTTTTCACTACATCTGTATCTGAAAATTAAACCATTTTCCTTTTGATCTTTGCCATATCTTACATGAGAGGATATATTGCTTTCAACATCTTGTTCAATGGAGACTTTTAGGGGTATGTCTGAATCACTGCATCTTCTGTTGTTAACATCCTTAACTGTGGGCACTGTTGGTAATTTTCTAATGGAGTTTACATATTTCCAACATTCCTTCATCTTCATGTACAACCTTATGGTTCGAGCAAGTGTACTGCTGTGGTCACAGAGTTACTTTGAAAGAAGAGGATTACCTGCCCAGAAGGATATGGTGTGATGCCTCCTCTTCTTTTTGTCTGAGAACACAGGTTTTTTTTTTTTTTTTTTTTTTTAAGATTTTGTTTATTTGACAGAGAGAAACACAGCGAGAGAGGGAACGCAAGCAGAGGGAATGGTAGCGGGAGAAGCAGGCCTCCTGCCGAGCAAGGAGCCCGATGCGGGGCTCGATCCCAGGCCCCTGGGATCTGACCTGGGCCGAAGGCAGACGCCCAACGACTGAGCCACCCAGGCGCCCCGAGAACACAGGTTTTGATTCATTATTTTTGTTACAATCTGAGCTCTACTAATTATTGACCCTGTGACCTTGAGTCAGACACTTAATCTCTCTAAGCCTCAGATCCTTCGCTTTTACATGTGAGATGGTTTATGTTACTCCCCATGTATCAAAGCTGAAATGAGATGATAAGTATAAAACTTTATAGTCAGGATTTTAGGTATTCTTATGAATCATAGCAATCACATGTTATACTCCATTAAAAATGTAGGAATTCAAAACAAGGCTAGTGAGTTAAGGCTCATCAGGTGAGAATCTTAGACCTGTATGTTGATCTCTTTGAATTAAATATTTGAAAGTAGCCTCTAGTTGAGTATGGACAAATTTTGATTGTCTAACATGTGTATATGTGGTCAAAGTTAAGTATGATGGAAGAATATGAGAAGGGCAGGCTTTGAAATGATTTTTATTTTAGAGAAAGAAAAAGAGAACATCCACTCATGGAAATTGTCTCTCTGGTATTCCTTATTGGCCAAGTGCATGCATCTTCTACAATATTTTTAAAATGCCAAGGTTATGCTGTTGATCTCTCACTTGTGGAGCAGGCCTTGTCCCGATGTAGACAGTCACTTAGGGGATGTCAGTCCATGAGCCCCTGTAAGTCCATTTCTGAATGTCTTCTGTTAACCTCTTGCATTATGTGATAATCTCTCATTGATCTGTTTATTCTTTATGCTAAATATTCATCTTTTATTGCTTCATTATCATCATACTTATACAAGTTATTTGTCAATTCACACATGATTTTATATGAATTACTAATTTCCAGAATGCCTATCAATTACCAGGAACTGTTACTTGGGAGGTAGCACTAACCAAAGGGACATATTTCTGTCATTAAAGTGCTTAAATACTCCAGGCTTTATCAGTAGTTTAGAGTTTGGTCATATAACAATAAAATTGTAATATAAGAAGTGCTTTGTATATTCTGGTGGGAAATAACACAGAGAATGTTTTGAGAGCTCATACCATATAGAAAACAATATTTATTCCAGAGCGGGGTCAGAGTGAGTAAGTGAGTAGTCAAGGAAAACTTTCCTCAGGATGTTATGTTTGAGCACCTGTTGATAAGATGTTTGTAATGAGACATAGAACTCTCCTGCATAGAGCAGCAGGATTAAGAATCAGATTGAGCAACCCAGGGGTCCAGGAAACAACAGTGTGGGACTGTTAATCTCTATGGGAAGGGTAATGTGAACCCCACGACATGGGAGAAATCCAGAAAAATATGTGACTTTTTTTACCCACCTTTATTTAGAGATGAGTAAATTGAGCAAAGAGAAGGGATCTGCTAGAAAGCATCAGAGACAGGCTGCAAATATGGGCCTTCTGAGCCCAGACCTAGTACTACGTCCACCACACTGACAACCCTCTCTAAAAATTCTTTCTTCTTTCCAGTTCAACGTTTTTTATATCTCTCTGGTAGGTGATAGTCTAATGGTGGCCCAGTCCATTTGGGTCATTTCCTTTGCAAGCTGACCAAGCACTTTGCTTTAAATGTTATGGATGACAATATAAAAAAAGTCACAAAAAAGACACCATTTTTGGAAAGGGCTATATAAAAATGGATAAATAACTTTTGCAGTTGCCTTATCTGTAATACAAGAAATGATAATGCCCATTTGAGGGCTAT
Source organism: Procyon lotor (assembly GCA_028646535.1). NCBI lineage: Eukaryota > Metazoa > Chordata > Mammalia > Carnivora > Procyonidae > Procyon > Procyon lotor. Next base: position 7,256 of record JAQQSY010002429.1, read on the forward strand.
GATGCTCAAATGAGAGCTAAAAACAACAATGAAATAAACCCATTATCTGTCACAAACAGAAAATATCAGATAATCAGATAATATCTACAAAACACGTATCAGGAGAAGGCATGGAAAATGGTGGACTGGGAGGCACTATGAGTAGGTCTATCTGCCAAAACAATAATTGAACTGACAATAATTGTCTGATGCAACTATTTTAAAAGCTCTGGAGTCTCCTGAACATTTGCAGCACACAGAGGAGCACTTACTAATTAAAGGGGCAGGAGATTTGGATGTATTTTAGCTCCTGGAATTTCAGGTCCTCTAGAATAAGAAGGCTAACAGTACTAGTGTCTGGCTTATTTAGGAAGAGAGATTAGGTTTGAGTCTGCCCCTTTAGAATGTTCAGAGGTGCTCACTTGGGCGTGAACTGCAATTCTGTCACCTGCAGGAAAAAAAAGAGCTTGTTCTCCATGGTGGACATGTGGACTCACAGAACAGGAGCATGGTGAGATTTGTTCCACCTTCATGAGGGAGAGACAAAGATTACTTGACTCTTGTTTCAAGCAACTGACAAAGACCTTAGAGGATTATAGCAATATTCACTGGAGTTTCAGAGGGACAAGGCATAGTGTCTGACTCATATAGCAAGAGAACACGTCTGCCTCCTGCAGAAATGGCCTTATGATAGCCTTCCAAAGAAGAAAGGAAGCAAGTGGTACATGGCCTCGGAGGAAAGAATCACAGGCCTCCCATCCTCTTGCATTCTGGGAAAACTGTAGGACATTCAGCCAAACACAAACAAGCTGTGCTTCAAGCTTTTCCCTGTGGCTGACATGGACTTGTGCAAGGTGACCAGTAAGGAAATACAGTCCCAACACCATACACATGCGTAATACCAGGGGTTACTCCTTCTGGGGCACCTATAAGTCATAACACGGCCCCCTTCTTGAGAGAGATGCTACTGTCCATCACTGAGTATTCAGTTCTCTTTAGAACTCGGATTTGCATAACTGTAGACCCGGGATGGGCTATGATGAAGGGATGGTCAATGCAAATACAAAAGTCAGTAAGCTTTACTCATGCACTTGGAATTAGAGGAATGAAGAGACTAACATCTTATTCAGAAAGGAAGAGAAATACTGGAGATACTCCTTCCAGGAAGCACAAAAGGAGGCTTACTGGGAAGCAACTTGTGCTAACACCTTCGAAAGAAGAAAAGTTTGTATTCTCCATGTGGACCTTATGATTTGGGATGGGATTTTCTACACCTTGATGGGGGTGGGGGTGAGGGATTACTTCTTTCTTTCTTCAAGTAAATGATAAAAAGCTGGAGAAAGTTTGTCAGAACGTCAAAAATTAGTTCACTCTATTTTGTGAGTCTATTTCTGAATTCTCTATTTGGTTCCACTGATCTATTTGCCTTTTCTTTTGCCAATATCTCATTGTCATGATCACTATAGCTTTATAGGAAGTGTTAAAGTTCGGGTTATGTCAGGTCTCTAACTTTATTATAATCTTGCTATAATCTCTAGTTAGTTCTGGGAGCTTTTTTGGTCAAGTCTTTGGGTTTTCTTCATAGAAAAAATTCACTCAAATGGATAGAGAAGTTAGGGAGACACTTGTCTTGCAGAAGCAAGGAGTGTGTTTTCCAAGACTGACATAAGCTCAACTGGTATCCCCTGCAGTTAGTGGGATACAGGAAAAAATGACTCATGCAAATGAAATCAAGAATCTAAGGTTGAAAATGCCTGGCCAAAATATACAGAGTAGGCTGACTTGAAAGTAAACTGCACTTCCACCACATGCAGAAGAAAGGTCTATATTTTCCATGGTTGACATGAGAGCCCCTGTTAAAGCAAGTGTACTCAGATTGTCTTATCTCTTGTAAGATACCAGCTTAGAGTAGGCAGAAATTTCCCAATATTCAGAAGTGTAAGATTTTAATTATTATTCTACACTTGGCTTTTATGACTTTGGGAGGGACCACAGAATGTTTGATTACTAAAGAGTAACCACAGAGTTGCAGCCACTTTCTAGAGATTTCCTGCCAGACTTGGTAAGAACAGATCTCCCAAGCCAGTTTTCAATGTAAGAGGGAGAAGAAAGTAAGAGAAGAAAGTCTATTTACTCTTTCCTTTTTTTTTTTTTTTTTTAAAGATTTTATTTATTTATTTGACGGAGGGAGAAAGATCACAAGTAAGCAGAGAGGCAGGCAGAGAGAGAAGGGGAAGCAGGCTCCCTGCTGAGCAGAGAACCCGATGTGGGGCTCGATCCCAGGACCCTGAGATCATGACCTGAGCCGAAGGCAGAGGCTTTAACCCACTGAGCCACCCAGGCGCTCCTCTTTACTCTTTTCTTTCTTTTTTTTCTTTTTTTTTTTTTTTTTTAAGATTTTATTTATTTGACAGAGAGAAACACAGCGAGAGAGGGAACACAAGCAGAGGGAATGGTAGCGGGAGAAGCAGGCTTCCTGCCAAGCAAGGAACCCGATGCGGGGCTCGATCCCAGGACTCTGGGATCTGACCTGAGCCGAAGGCAGACGCTTAACGACTGAGCCACCCAGGCGCCCCCCTCTTTACTCTTTTCAAAGGAAGCTCCACAAAGTGTTGGTTATGACCTGTTCTGGAAAGAAGTCCTCTCTTCTCCTTGTTCAGTTTGGATGCACTTATATATAACATGTGGATCCCGTTCATCTTATTACATAAGATTATTCAAAAGACATCCACATTGACCAAGAACATGACTCACAAATATTCCAACAAGCTGTGCAGACCACATTTTCACTTGGGCAAATTACCCATGAAGCATCTTTGTAGTGAAATTGTTATCAACTGACATTTTTGCAAAATGGAACCAGTGTCAAAACGTTGTATCCACTAGCCAGTGCCACTCTTTGAGCCTTGTTTTGATGCTAACCTGGAACCACCACTTGACTTACCCCGTTTCAGAGACTTATTTCTGTCTTGATAGTGGTATTATTGGACATGATGAGAGTAACAAAGCAAGAACAAGTGTTGTAACTTACTTACTTTTTTATTATGGGATAGTGCCCAAATGAAAACATGAACAAACTGGGTCTTTCCCAGGAAACATCCATTCTGAAGTGGGAGTGGTATATCCAGGGAAAAAATAAACAAAGCACTAATCGTGCATCAGAGGTGCAGGAAACTGTCCCGATACCCTCCAGACTTGGTTGTCTGATATGTATGGAATGTGCCAGCATCTCTTGCAGCTTTATTACACCCAGGTTTATGAGGATACCTGGGTCTGGTTCAGCTAAGTTAAAGGCACATGTTTTCCAGTGGGCTGTGGCTACTATCCCAGTAAAGACTGCATTTGTGCATGGGAAAGGGCATTCTGCTCAATCAGTGGAAGAATGGACTCTGCTTCTTTTCTGGAAAAAAAAACCCAAGTGCACCTTGACTCCTCCATGGGGACCCTCAGGTTGATAGTATGAACTAGCTTCTGTCGGGCGAATGACTGGGTCATTCTGACTCAGCCTCTGTGGGGACGAACATCAGCAGACTGCAAAAGACACACCTTTATGTGTCCCATGTGCGTACTCATGGAGATAGGGGTCATTCGCAGACGAAAATCAGGGAAACCAATGAATTGCTCATACTTCATGGTCATCTAGATAGACTATGCATCAAGGCGTGGTTATTCATCTGTAATTTGGGGCCTGGTCCCCAAAAAGACCTGTTGACTCCAGCATATCAGGCCAAGGAGCTTGAAAATGTGTGTGCCAGCTGCACAGTTGAATATAGAGGAGATGTCTGGTCTCCAAAGTCTAAAGTGCCAGATGTGGTGCTCTACTCTCTCCTCAAGGTGACCAGTAGGCATGCGCTATAGTGGGTCCTTTTTCTGAGTGTGGCCCTGCCAAACTTCTCCACATAGCACCATAGGAGCAATAGTTAAGGACTCTTGTTTGGACTGTGTCTTATGTTTGGATTCACTGAGCACATCAGTGACGTAATGGTGCTACCGTCATAACCAAAACCACCCATCAGTGGGCAGATATTTGGGATCTTCTGTGGACAATTCATGCTCCATATTTTTGCCTTGTGACAGGTGCCATTAAAAGATGGCATTGATCCATAAAGAAACTGAAAAGGACAACTGGACAACTGATGCTTAGCTCCCAGTGTAGCACATGTTTAAGAAAGCCAGTGTGGGCTTTAAATGGGGCAGTTCTCTAGAAGATTAAGTAGAATGTTTAGTTGTGTCTTTTTTGGAATGAGTACAAAGGCCTGGTCTCATAAGGGGGGAGAAAGTACCTAGCACACTGACAATTCTTGCTAAAAATTCGGTCCTCCATTCAACTAACTTACTTTATATTCTTGTGATAGGATGGGCTGTACTGGGCGTTTTGTTTTGCTTTATGTAATGTCTCCCAGATCTCTTACTCGATAAGACGTGTTGCTTTTGATGTCCTTTCAGTGCAGCCTTTCAGGGATGTGTCTGACCCCCAGCACCGTCATGCACCAAATCTTTTAATTGTGGGCACTGCAAGTGCATTTCTTTAACCACTTTATGTATTTCAGACACTCTTCTTGGAGTGCTCTATAATCCCATCAAGTGATAGTGGTCACGCTGTTGCCTCACGATTACTCTCCGAGAGATTTATATCCTATTCCTATATAAGAGAATGGGTTTTGGAGTGACACACCGTAGGTTCTAGTCTGAGCTCTGCGACTTCTGGAAACTGTAGCCTTGGGAGAGGCATTTGATCTCTCCAAGCCTAGATTTCTTCACTTTTACGCTGTAGATACTTCATGACCTTCCCTGTGTGCTGAAGCTGAAATAAGGTAATAAATAAAGCCATAGTACAGCTCCTAATACTTAATATTATAAACTTCTCATTTACTATATCAATCAAATGTCAGATTAGGTATAAAAAGTATGAGTCCAACAGAAGGAAGTGTGAGCTCAGGTTCATAGAGTGGAAAGTCACAAGGGTTGTTCTAGCCTGGGTATCTGGATATTTGAACTTTGAATGTAGCCCATAAGGAGATATGAATAAACTTAGTAGTTTATCATTTGTACGTGTAGTGAACATTAGAGGAAGGAGAAATTTCAAAGAGAGTGTTCATTTTAATTTACATTTTGAAGGAAAAGCAAGAGAGAGTGTCCTTTTTGGGAAGCTTCTATCTTGTAGTACTCAGTAGCCAGGTGCGTGTTTTTTTCTTTGCTAGTACTGAAAAACATCAAGATGATACAGGCTGATATTTGACTTGTGGAGCAGGCCTTATCCTTATATAGATAGTCACTTAACAGGATGTGATTTTCTGGGCCTGCAAGACCATTCTTTCATATACTGACAAGTCACCATGTGTCATTATCTCTGCTGTGAGCTCTCAGATGAGAGAGGAGCATTCTCCTGTGGTCCTCATTATGCCTGCCTGGCTGTCCCAATCCTTTGGAGCATATTGAGATGGCAGTTTGTTCACCGTGTCCACAGTTGTGTTATTGTTTAGCTTGCCTTCATGGGGGTAAGGAGAAAGTAATTTTTTTCATTTTATGTATGAAAACTGGCTGAGGTATCTATTCTTTCCATGTCTGGGAAGAAGAAGAAGATGATGATGATGATCATGAATTTGAGATGATAACTTCTAATGTGTTCCTAGTGTGGCCAGCATGGCTGGGGGCAGATGTTCTAGGGTGTTTCAAGGTATAAGGATGGAGTTGATGTACCACATAAGGACAATCTGGGCAAACTGTGTGGGTAAGATAATGGGAGCATTGAAAAAAGTCAGTGCTGAATTGGCGCCAAGCTCCGCCGGGTGTATCCCTTTGCGGAATGAATTCAAATTTTTCCAAAGAGTGACCACAACCTCCTCAGTAGAAGGTAAATTTGGTGATTATGGGTAGGAAGACATGGTTCTCTATTCCTGAGAAGAATCGACCTTTAAAGGACAGAATTAATTTAGTTCTCAGCAGAGACCTCAAGGAACCTCCACAAGGAGCTCATTTTCTTGCCAAAAGTCTGGATGATGCCTTAAAACTTATTGAGCAACCAGAATTAGCAAATAAAGTGGACATGGTTTGGATAGTGGGTGGCAGTTCTGTTTATAAGGAAGCCATGAACAAACCGGGCCATCTTAGACTATTTGTGACAAGGATTATGCAGGAATTTGAAAGTGACACATTTTTTCCAGAAATTGATTTGGAGAAATATAAATTTCTGCCAGAATACCCTGGTGTTCTTTCTGATGTCCAGGAGGAGAAAGGCATTAAATACAACTTTGAAGTCTATGAGAAGAACGATTAATGTGAAGATGTTTTCTGATTTATTTCAAGTTAATTGTTCCCCCTCCCCTCCAAACAATTACAGATTTTAATATTAGAAAAAAAAAAGACTCTTGTTGACTTAAGGTCAATGGATAATTCCTTTAAACAGTGAGATTTTATTAAACTTTTTTTTTTAAAAGATTTTATTTATTTG
>JAQQSY010002430.1:0-13683 GCA_028646535.1 Procyon lotor
CCCTTGAGGAGTCCTCCTGTCTTTCTGTCCTTAGTTCTCCGCCTGGGCCGGCACTCCGTGGAAGCCCACAAATGTGAGTTTCATTTCATTTCTTCTGTTACTTTCATGTCAACAATGCCCAGTCTTTCCTTCTACGCATTGTGCAAGAGTCCTCTCCTCTGTGGGGACTAAGGGTGCCTGGTTGCAGACACGGGAGTGATCCCCGGGTTCTAACCAACAGCCGTAATTAGTTCCATCCCCAGTCACTGTTAGGTGCCCCAGTGAATTGTCTGTCGACCCTGCAGAGTTCGACCTCGCATCCCTTGATTTTAAAACGCTCAACCTTTCTTCGCAGAATGGACTAATAGCAATATGTTAATGCTTGTGTGCTGTTCTTCTTGTGCGTTGTTATATTTGACTACTATTTTTGATAGCGTATTTGATGATTAAATGTAATCTAATAACTAAAAGATAAATAGCCAGATGTTCTAGATGAGTTCAAAGCCGTTACTAATGGGAAAAGGCGGAATATGACACGCCTCTGTTTTTAAAAAAAAATCATTTTTATTTCAGAAGGAATATATTTAAAAAGTAGACGTATTATAGATAAGGCTCTGCATTAACCACCCTCGGATCTTGGTTCCCTGCCTTTTCCTCAGAGACAGACATCATTATCAGGTTGTCCAGTGTACACATACATACATATATACACGCACACACATGTACATATAAATACACATATACATACATAAATATATACACATGTGTATTATTGTACAAAAGGTATAATAACATATGTAATAGTGTTTTTCCTACATAAAAGCTGTCATTTTCTTTCTTTCTTTCTTTCTTTCTTTCTTTCTTTCTTTCTTTCTTTCTTTCTTTCTTTCTTTCTTTCTTTTTCTTTCTTTCTTCCCTCCCTCCTTCCCTCCCTCCCTTCCTTCCTTCCTTCCTTCCTCTCTCTCTTTCTTTTTTTCTTTCTTTCTTTCCCTCCCTCCCTCCCTTCTTTCGTTCCTTCCTTTCTCTCTCTTTCTTTCGATTTTATTTATTTATTTGACAGAGAGAGAGCACAAGCAGGGGGAGCTGCAGGCAGAGGGAGAGGGAGCCGACTCAGGGCTCCATCCCAGGATGGATGTTTTACATATTTATCCTCTACTTGCCTTATTCCACTCATTTTATATATTGGACTTCTGTTGGTATAAATGTTTATGCTTTTAAATTGTACAGAATTCTATAATACAGATAAAGCACAGTTATTCAGTAATTACCCAGTTGCTGATTGGCTCTGCTGGTTCCATTTTCCGCTGTTTCAATGGGATAAAGAATGTCCTCAGCAGATCTCTTTGCGCAGTGATAAGAGGTTTTCCACAGTAGACAGTGAGGCCTGGAATCGCTGACTCATAATCGTGTGTGTATTTTAAACTTGAATAGATTTTGCTAATTGCCCTTCAGAATTGTTTTATTTGCACTCCCACCAGCAACCAGTGAGGGTACCCATGAATCCACACGCTTTCAACATTGAATATTATCAGACTTAACTTTTGCCATTCCGATAGGTAAGAAGATAGGGATTTTGGTTTTTTTAATTTTCCATGGTTCTCTGTTGTAATTTTTAAATAAACTGTGAGGTTTCCAGTTAAGGGACAGAACCTTGAAGAATTCAGGTAGGCAAATGTTTGATATCCACTGATAGCCGCCCACTGTTAGACTGCGTAGGCACTTACAGATGGTAGAGGATTGATTGATTGCTTTGGATGATTTTAAAATGTCAGGAACACGATTGACTAAAATCTCCCAGTTCTGCTTGCCCCACATATACTTCTTCCATCCAGTAAGGATGTATCGCCTAGTTTCTAACATCCACCTGAGAGGACAATTTAGTTCCAGCTACAGCCAGCCTGGAAAGAGCCTACTGGAAAAGCTGGTTGCACTAAACTCAAAGTGTCCAGGAGGAAAAAAAAATGCAGCCAGGAAACAAGCTGCCCTTTTCTCAAAGGGTTAACCATCCCCCAGAATGAACCAAGGAATAAAAGAAAACAGAGGAAAGTTTCACCGGGAGATTCTTTCCCTAAAGAAAAATTTCACTAAGTAAAAGAGTAAAGGGCAGGCCATGAGGACTAGCATGGGGCCAGGCATCTTTGGAGCAGCCTTAGGGTGCAACCCTGGGGTTTTTTTCAAATCTCTAACTGATTAGATCTGCCGACTTTGTGGGAAGAAGCCAGGCCACAAGCCAGCACACCTTGTCTGCAGGCAAAAGGAAGTAGGGTAGGAATAAAAGATCAAAGCAAGCCTCCCCATTCAAGCAGAAATGGGGCCATGATGGGCAGGGCTGTGGCCAAGGATGGCAGCAGGCACTGAGGGGCCTCCTGGGACGCCCCCCTACTCCCTGGGACGCCCCCCTACTCCCTGGGACTTCCTTCCCAGCCAGGGTTTTATCCCCCTAGGAGAAGGTTCTAGGCTAAGGGCACTGCTTGTCAGACATTGCTCAGGTGAACAGTTCCCTAGAGAGGCAGTTTCAGCCTGAGTAAGAAGGTGGGGTCTGACTGGGTTGCTTGGAAGAGGAAGGGGAAGTTAGATGCATTGATGGATATGAGGCCTTATCTCCTAAATGTTCGCTGCCTTGCCTCGCCCTCCATCTGTCACAGTAATTGTCAACACCACTTTGGGTTCATATCTTCCGTACCCCCCTGCCAAGGGAAATTCAACCTTTGCCATCCATCTCCCTTATCCTATCCCCTGTGGAACTGGAGGGTTTAGTGCAGACTGAGAGAGGCAGGAAGAAAGGGAAAGTGGGTGGAGGGAAGATTTCACTAAGAGACCGTGATCCTCCTGCTCCATAAACCGGGTGTGACCAGCCCCCCGGCAGAATGCCTGGCGAGTAGCAGGCGCGGAACAACTGTTTTTCAAATGACTGGCCAATTCAAGGACAGAGGATAAAAGGACAAATAAGTGATCACTTGTGAAGATGAGAAAGCAGCAGTGAAGGAGGGCATCACAGGGAGAGAGGGAAGAGTAAGACTGACAGAGTGTGACAGTCTCAGTCCAGAGGAGAGTGAGATCTTGAACTTTCCTTTTGGCTGCCTCCCAGTTCTTCAGCTTGTTTGCTGTCCTTGGGTGTCTCTTTGGGGAGAGAAGAATCCAGGCCTGCCTGAATTCACCGAGGACAGACGGCACTGCCCTTGCTTCTTCTTGGGATCCTTTGAGTTCAGCTGTTGCCCGCAGCAGGCGTCTCTCTTGCGTGCTGCGAGGCGGCAGGGGGGAGCCATTTGCACCACCAGTGCCCATGGCCAAGGGCAGATGTGATAGGATGGCAACTCATCTCAGAGAACCGGGGCCTTCCAGCATCCTCCTAGTCATCCCCATGGCCTTTGGCAACTGTTAGACCAAACTGCCATTGTCCCTGTAGACTGGACAAGTCTATCTGTCATTTTCTCTCCCTGACCATTGCTGTTCAAAGCCAAATATGGTTCTTTCTTTTCTTCAACCAATATAACATTCCAAAATGTGTTGCTGACATTTTTTTAAATAACAGCTTTATTGAGCTATAATTCATGTACTATGCAATTGACCTGCTTATAGTGTACAATTAAGTGGTTTTTAGTCTATTCACAGAGTTGTGCACAATCAATTCTAGAACATTTTCACCACCTTAAAAAGAAATCCTTTGTCTGTTAGTTATCATTCCTCGTTTCCCCCCAACAACCCCAGCTCCAGGCAATCATTAATCTATTTTTCTATTTTTCTGTCTAGAGATTTACCTATCTCTGCACATTTCATATAGATGGAGGAGTGTACTATGCGACCTGTTCCTGGCTTCTTTCACTTAGCATAATGTTTTCAAGGCTTTCACTGTTGTAGCATGGATCAGTACCTCATCTGCTTATTGCCAAATACTATTCCATTGTATGTGTATACCATGTTTTATGAATCCATCTGTCCCTGTTGGGTATTAGGGGTATTTCCACTTCAGGGCTACAGTGAATAATGCTGCTGTGAACACTTATGTACAGGTCTTTGTGTGGACGTGGGTTTTCATTTCTCTTGAGTATACACCTAGGAGTGGAATTTCTGGGACATATGGTAACTCTCTGTCTGACCTTTGGAGGAGCTGCCAGACTGATTTCTAAAGTGGGCTCACTATTTTTACCAGCAGTGAGCGAGGGTTCCGAATTCTCCATATCTTTGCCAACACTTGTTATTATCTGCCTTTTTCTATTAGAGCCATTCTAGTGAGCGTGAAGTAGTATTTCATGGTTTTGATTTATATTTTCCCCAATAGCTAGTGATGGTGACCATCTTTTCATGTGCTTTTTGGCCATTTGCATTCTTTTTTGAAGAAATGTCTATTTATATCCTTTGCCTATGTTTTCATTTGGTTATTTGTCCCTTATCAGATATAAATTTGTAAAAATTTTCTCCTGTTATGTGGATTGTCTTTTCACTTTCTTTATGCTGTCCTTTGAAACGCAGAAGTTTTACATTTCGGTGATGCCCAATTTGTCTATTTTTTGTTATTGTTTGTGCTTATGGGATCATTTTTAAAAAACCATTGCCTAATCCAAGACCATGAAGATTTATGCCTATGTTTTCTTTCAAGTGTTTTATAGTTTTAGCAATTACATTTAGATTTTTTTTTTTATCCATTTTGGGTTAACTTTTATATATGGTGTGAGATAGAGGTCCAATTTCATTCTTTCAAATGTAGATATTAGTTGCCCCACACACTAGTTGAAAAACTCTCCCATGTCTGCCCCTGGCCAAAAAAAAGAAGAAGAGGAAAAGAAAAGAAAAGAAAAAAGAAAAGAAAAGAAAAGAAAAACTCTTTCCCCATTGACACCCTTGATCATAATCAATTGACAATAAATGTAAGGGTTGCTCACCATTTTTAAAGGATTTCCTGATATTAGCCTTAACAAAAAAGCCACATAGCTTCTTACACATAGTATGTGCTCAAAAATTGCTCATTAGACTAAAGAAATGACAGATACCTCCCCATTTTAGTTCATTTTGAAAAATAAGGAGACCAATTCTAAGTAGTTGTGGTTTATTTAATATATCTCTCAGTTCAGACAAAATTATCATCAGCCACATGCTCAGGGCCTGAGCCCAGACACTGATGAGTCACTGATGAGTTTCATCTATTGTGACTTTAGGGGATTCTTCCCAAATAGACTAGTGGCTAGTCTATTTGGGTATAGTGGCTATACCCAAATAGGCTAGTGTCTTATACTTTGGTTTTCAGGCATTGAGAGTATGACTTACTCTCTAGGTGGTTTCAATGACCTTGGACACAGAAATCACCTTCACCAAAGAAAACCAGGTGCTTGGGTTACAGAGGAGTTGCCCCTTGTCCTGCTCTCCACATGGCTTCCAGATACCATTTTTAATTTCTCTGCACTGCTCCCCTCCCAGCTCCATTTCCAAAATAGCAAGAAACTGGCAAGAAGTCCTTGGTTGCAACTTATCAGCAAGCTTTGGACACAGCTGTTTCCCATCTTTTGGCAAAGTTAGTGGTTTGGTTGGTCTTCTGGATAGAATGAGTATTTTGTGAAGGATGTCAAAAAGACATACCCCCCAGGGCACACAGATGTCCCTGAATTTACTACTACAAAGTTCACTGTGGAAAGAAATATAGTTGGGCATTTTGAATGTAACCCTCAAGCATAGCATCAGTCTCCATGTCAGGAGCCTAAAAGTGCAGTCTCAGAATCCCTGGGAGTGGGTAGGGTGGAGGGAACTTGTTAAGATGTGTATTCCTGGGGGCGCCTGGGTGGCTCAGTCGTTAAGCGGCTGCCTTCGGCCCAGGTCAGATCCCAGGGGTCTGGGATCGAGCCCCGCATCGGGCTCTCTGCTCTGCAGGAAGCCTGCTTCTCCCGCTACCATTCCCTCTGCTTGTGTCTCCTCTCTCGCTGTGTTTCTCGCTGTCAAATAAATAAAATCTTTTAAAAAAAAAGATGTGTATTCCTGGGCCCCTACTGAATCCGAAGTTCTGGGGGTTGGACATAGGGATTTGCATTTTAACAGACACCCTAGCTGCGTCTCATGCCCAGTAAACTTTGAGAACTGCTGACTTCTTATTTTTTCTTTGAAGGATATGTGAATACTTGCTAAGACCACAAGTTTTGGAAACATACAAAACCTGCATTAAACTTCAGCTTCTTCTGCTGTAAAATAAGAGTCACTCTCCCACCTTTCAGGCTTAAGAGGGCCGGCATGGAGTAGAGTTGCAGGCGCAGCTCAGGGTCTAGTAAAATGCAGCTTTCACAAGAACATCCCCCAGCCTGGGGCACTTGGCACCCAGGAGGATTGCCAGATAAAATGCAGGAATTTCAGAAAAACAACAATAATTTTTATTACAAGTGTGGCAGCAACGCTGAGGCCAGGATCCAGGGTGTACGGCTTGGTAGGACAGGCTCCATGGAGGGATTTGGACATTGTGCCTGATAGATAACCTCTGTGCCTCATCTCCCAACCCTCCTAGAAGGGCTGAGAGCCTCCCAGATCATTTAAATGAATTGCTTTCCTACTTTAACTCATCGGAGTCAATTTCTGTTGCTTGTAGCTAAGAACCCTGACCAAGGTAGCATCTGTAACTTCCTACTCAGCAACTTGCCATCTGTCCTCTGTTCCCACCACACTGAGCCTTCCCAGAAGTCACCAGGAACCTCCTAATTGCACAGTCTCTCTGGCTTTTCTTGGTTCTGTACATTTTTTTGGTGGAGGAGGGTATAGAGGACACAGTGCACCCATGGTGAGCCTGAAGGGAGGGAACGAGGGGAACAAAGACCGACCTCGGTAAGCAACTCTAGACCCCTCTGCTCGTGGTGCCCGTTGGCAAACCTGAACGGAAGCCAGCAGATGAGGGAGCCTGTTGATGTGGTTCATTCAGGTCAGTGTCCCGGAACATAGAACAGGAGGGGAGTAGGGCAGAATGAGAGTGGAAGAGCAAGAATATATCCAGCATGCAGGTTCTACACGCTGTCCTGGGTTTGGTTCTCTGGAAGCAGAGCCTGAGGAGGGGATTTTATGCAAGTGACCCCGGGAGACACTACTGGGAGGGGAACTGTGTGAGAGAGAGTATAGGGAAGTAGGACGGGCCAAGGGAAGGAGCTGGGCAGAGATGTGGTTTCAGGATTAGTCTAGCCTCAGCCTGATTCAGTGGGTTGCTTTGGAGCAAAGGGACAGAAATTGTCCTGCTCAGAGTCAAGGGGGCTGAGCTGTTGTGTACCTTCTCCCCCACACACACTTTGAGTTGGTTATTGGCCATGGGCTCTACCTGATGTAATGGGTCAGGCCTGTCCTGGTAAGGGGGTTTCCTTTAGCCAAGGGCAAGCCTTAGGAGCTAGGACAGCCAAGAGCTCCCAGCCAGCAACATCTGCGGCAGCTGGGGGGTGGGCACAGGGGCCGGGTAGGTGGACCTGGGCGGACACCAGTAGCGTCTGCCTGGAGGACTTTTACCACCTGGTTAATAGACGACGGCTCTGGGCGATGAGGGAGAGATTATTCTTCCTTTGTGGTTTTCTATAGCTCACAAACTCTCCAACATTGAATCTGTTATTTTTGGAGCTAGCAAATGCAAGTTAACTTAAAGCCATGCGGCCGAATCACCTGGTTTATGGTAGCAGAAGTAACAGTAAACGACCCCCGTTCCCGACCCTCTGCAGTTACCTCCTGAGCACACTGGGCTGACGATCCCGCTCACCGTTAGCCTCTCTGCTTACTCATCAGGCTCAGTGGGCTGGGCCGGTAGCACGTCACGGGCACTGTCGTATGAGCCCCAAAACCCAGTGTGTAACTAATGCGGCCCATGGAGCAGGGCGCCACGAGGAGACCAGGTGGGGAACTAGTGGTTATGAGGCCACGTAAACAGGAGTACAACGTGGGTGCCAAACGTGTTGGAACCTCTCTCTATATATTACTTATTTAATCCTTACAACGGTCTATAAAGTAGGAATTGTTGTTGTTTTTGAATTGTTATTCCTGTTTAATCAATGAGGAAGTCCCTGGATTGGGGATTAAGAGACCAGAGTTCTAATTTTTGATTAGCCACCAAGTAAAACTGAGGATACTGAACCAAATGAATGATTTTCCAGTCATTTTCGTAGGAACCCTGCGGCTGAGCAGAGATGCCCAGGGAGCCGAGGGGCTGCTGAGAATGCAGGAGTGGCCATTCGCACGGTAGCCGTGGCCGCTCCACTTTGATCTTCACAGGTTGGCAGGACTGGCTTCATGTGTTCAACCCGCGCGCCTGCGCAGATTCCACTGGGCTCAGAAGGGGCTCTGTACTTAGAGTTTAATGTCCTGCAGCATTCTTGAGATTCTTAGTAATTTTATCTTTTATTTTATGGTTTGTAAGTGAAATCCTGTGGAACATCGGGGCATTTGCCAGAGGCTTGGAGCTTTGATTCATGCTCGGTTCCATTTCCTGTGGCCCGTCTGCCTCCCTGGGATGTGGTCTCCACTGCCTGCTCTTGGCACCTGTGCCCGCAGCCTTCTTTTCCCACCTTGCCTTCCTCCTCCGGGGTTATGGGCATGGGGAGGATTGGGGTCAGATACATGTCTTGAAAGTCTTGGAGTAAGACACGGGGGTGGACAACCCTACCCAAGCACCATGGTATAGTCAGTGGATGGCTCAGTAGTGCCTCTTACCTCCCTTAACCCAGACGCCAAGCATAGAAAATGGTAACATTCTTACGGCCCACCGTGGTAAACAGTCGGGGTAGCACCGGCTAGCCTTGAGTCCCACCCGGTAACCCCGAGAGCTGAAGGCAGTTCAACCCTAGACTAAAGGAGGTGGAGCTTCTCTCTTGGTCTTATGTTCCCTTTTCGGCCCCCACCCCATTTGGTCCAACCCTTCCCTGCAGGGCAAGGGGACATTCCTGACAAAGTCCCCAGCCCGCCTTCAGGATCAGTTGCTTTCTTTCCGAGTCCATCACAGACAAATATGTGGTCTTACTGCACATGGCTAATACCCAGCTCACGCCCCTTGGGACTCACTCTGTGAGTTTGACAGCCCTGGAACTGGTCTATCTCCTATTAAATCCGAGAAGTTCAGTCACACAAGCTCACCCTCAGATGTTCCAATAATGTCAAGTGCCATAGAATTTTCTAAATGCTTGCATTTAGTTTTTATTCTTAAGCCACAGCAGAACAGTAACAACAGGTTGGTCCCTGGATCACACCGAGAAGCTCTTCTGTGGGTGCTAGGACCCTGGAATTACCAGCCCAAATCACGCCAAGCCTGCTTCTGGGTTTTTCAGGAGCCTTTTCTCCTGATTCCTTCTCTAGTTTAGCACTCCCCTGGGCCACAGGGCAACTAGAGATGGAGATTGGATGTGTGTGCTGTCGGGGGTCCATACACATGCATTTGAGGCCTTTTAGGTGTAGGATGGAGTGGGCATGAGAAGAGACGGGGGGCAGGCTTCCAGCTGATAGAGGAATGGTGCCCCAAAGATGTGGGGCAAGCCGAGCTGAAAGAATCCACGTCTGCGCACCTAACACATGCACAGCGCCCCCACGTACTCCAGCCCGCCAGTCAGGAAACTCCGGACCCGCCATTTTCTACTCTCAGTGTTTTGAATTCTGATTTCTATCCCGTTGCCACAGTTGAGAGCCTCTTAGCATTTTGCAGAATAGGTGGGTGCCCTGTGGACATGTGTGTTCTTTGGATCACTGCTTCCTCCGCTGTGTTGGGACTATGGCCTCACCAGCTCTGCTTAGTCAACCAACCCTCCTCCTCTTTGTCCCTCAGACATGCTGCTCTTCTGATGCGCGTCTCATGGCAAGTAATTCCTCAACACTCTGCGAGAGGATTTCGTTTGTTTTCCTTAAGTTTGATTAAAAGCAAATCCAGGTTAACACCCCAAAAGAAAGATAGGTAAATAACTTGACAACTTAAAAAAAAACCCCACGCAATTAGCCAAAAAGGCACAAAAATAATATGGTATCTTTAGTAAATCAAGCAATGTAAATCTAAGCAGCGAGATACTTTATTTTGCCTCTTAAATTGGCAAAGATGAGAAACAAAGAAGAAAATATTCAGGGTTTGTGCGGGTTTGGGGAATATTGCCATTTCATGTACTGTTGGTAGAAGGCAGCAGGGTAATTGGAGATTTCTAGAGGTTAAACCTGGCAATGTATTGAAGAAGACTTTACAATGTGCATATCCTTTGAAATCTTGAAGTCACTGTTCTGTATTTTCTTATATCCATTGGTTGTTGATAAAAAGTCTAACGTCAGTCTCATTCTGCTTTTTCATTTTTGTCTGTTTTCTTCTGAAGCTTTTCTTGTTATTGACAGTTTTTGAATTTTCGCTAACATCTGTCTAGGTTGGATTTTCTTTTCATTTGTCTTGTCAAGTTTTTGGTAGGCTATTTCAATTTGGGGTTTCACATCTTCATTCAGCTCTGAGAAATACTATTATCTCTGTGAATCTTGCTTCCCTTCATTTTTCTCTGCTCTCTCCCGGAACTGCTATTTGATTGAGGTTGTAATGTCTGGATTTTGATCCTGTGTTCCCATTGTGTTTTTCATACCTTCGCTTGCTCTTTCCAGGAAAATCCCTAGGGCAGCTTATTTACTTGCTCTTTATGTTTGTCCTGCTCTTCAGCTTCTCTACAGAGTTTTTAAAAATTCATTTCAACAGTTAAAATTATTATTTCAAATATCTTTAGTCACTCTTGCCCTCATTTTGTGCTTACCTTATCTTCCCTCATTTTTCTGGGCAGATTAACTACACTTATTTAAAATTTTCTGGGGCACCTGGGTGGCTCAGTCGTTAAGCGTCTGCCTTCGGCTCAGGTCATGATCCCAGGGTCCTGGGATCGAGCCCCACATCGGGCTCCCTGCTCGGCAGGAAGCCTGCTTCTCCCGCTACCATTCCCTCTGCTTGTCTTCCCTCGCTCGCTGTGTTTCTCTCTGTCAAATAAAAAAAAAAAGAAAATCTTAAAATTTTCTGCTGCATACCTTATTTGCTACATTTCCTGGGGTCCCCACCGTAAGGTTTGTTGTCTCTCTTTTATGGTGTTGGCCTTCTCCACATGTTTGTATGATCTGGTTCTGTATAATCTAATTTCTGTAACAAATTTCCTGTACAACATCAGGAACATCAACTTTTGAGAAGCACTTGGAAGGCAGGAATGGAAACTATTGGCCTAACTCTTGGCACTATTGCCAGCCAGCCAGCCTTCATGGTGTGGATTTTCTCCTTTCTCTCAGGTGTCACCAGCCCTTGAGAGTCCCTCCCTGCTGTCTCAGACAGGCCCCTCTCTGTGCTCTTTCTACTTACAACACTTCCAACACCAAATGTGTGGGATTTCCTTTTTCCCCACCACATCAATCGGTTCTCCAACTCTCCGGACACCGATGGGGTGTCCTACAATTTGGTTCCATTCTGACACCAACTGCCTGGAGTCAGCACAGCACCCAAAGGTGAAGGGCTCAGTCCCGCAGACTGTCCCCACTTCAGACGACAATCCCAAGTCCTAGGTTGCCACCTGTACATCCTGCCAGCCAGCTCTAAATTAGAGTTCTCATATCCCCTCCTCGGGTTCAATAATTTGCTAGTGTGGCTCACAGAACTCAGGGACACTCTACTAATGTTTACCAGTTTATTGTAAATTAATATCGCAAAGGATACAAATGAACAGCCAGGTGAGGAGGTGCATAGGGCGAGGTCTAGAAGATTCATAAGTGCATTCTGTTCCTGCGGAGTCGGGGCTTGTCACCCTCTTGCACGTGGATGCTTTCACCAACCTGGAAGCTCCCCCAGTGTTGTTACTTAAGGGCTTTTTAAATTGGGGCTTTCATCATGTAGGCATGATCGCGTGACTCAATTTCCAGCCCCCTCCCCCACCGAGTTTGGGAGGCGGGGCTGAAAGTTCCAAGCTCTTAGTCAGGGTTAGGTCCTTCTGGCAACTGGCCCTCCTCCTGAGGCTCTCAAGGGGACCTCCAAAATTTGCTTCATTAGAATAAATGGTGCTGCTATCTCTCCTATCACCCACAACATTCCAAGGGACTTAGGAGCTCTGTATCATCAACTGGAGCAAAGACCAAATGTTATAACAAAAGATGCTCCTATCACCCCGTCCCTCAGGAAATTACCAGGGTTTTTGGAGATCTACGCCAGGAACTGGGGGGAAAGACCAAGTGCGTATTTCTTGTTCTGTCACAACATCCCACCTCACAGAGGGCTCCGTGACTGCGGACCGGCCTTGGCTGCTGCCGCAGAATGGCCGCCCCTGGCCTCCCTGTGGCTCCTGCAGAGCTTGGGCCCACTTCTCGTCTCGCACCTGCCATTCCCCCTGCGTGCTTCCCAGGCCACCTTTTCTCTGTCCCGTCAGGCACTCTTCAGCCATGTATTCCTCGATGTAGCCCTTTTGCTTTTCAGGGAGGCTATTTATTTAAACCTCATTCTCTCATTTCCTGGCAATTGTTATGGAAGGAACACGTGCTCAGACCAACACCCTGAGATGGAATGGTGTGAAAACCTGTATAACCTTCAAACCCGTAGCTCCGCTTGTAGGAATTTATCCTAAGGAGGTAATTAAGAATAAAGCTTTAAGGGGCGCCTGGATGGCTCAGTCGGTTGAGCATCGAACTCTTGATTTCAGCTCCAGGTCGTGATCTCATGGGTCATGAGATCAAGCTCTGCATTAGGCTCCATATTCAGTGGGGAGTCTGCTTGAGATGTTCTCTTTCCCTCTCCCTCTGCCCCTCTCCTGCTCTCTCTCTCTTTCTCTCCCTCTCAAATAAATAAATAAATCTAAAAAAAAAAAAGAATAAAGCTTTAAGCGTAATGAATTTCAATCACAGTGACATTTATTGTGAAAACAAATAACCAACTGGAGGGGATTAAATAAATGACGACAGTGCGGCGCCTGACTGGCTCATTTGGTAGAGCATCCAGCTCTTGATCTTGGGATCATGACTTCAGGCCCCACGCTGGGCATAGAACTTACTTAAAAAATATTAAATAGTGACACATCCATACAATGGCAGACAAAGTGGGTGAACACTAATATGGCAGAATATTGATTTGCATAGAAAAATGTCATTGATGTATTATTAAGTAAAAGTTTCAGGTTAAAAAATTACCTTAAAGTATCATTTTTGTTAAAAAAAAAATATAGCACTGGGTGTGGTGCAAAACAATAAATCTTGTAACACTGAAAAAAAAATAAATAAAATTAAAAAAAAAATACAAAGGGGCACCTGGATGACTCAGTCAAGCGTCTGAGTCTTGATCTCAGAGTCATGAATTCAAGCCCCACATCGGGCTCCACATTGAGCGTGGAAACTCTATTTATATATTTAAACCCCCCCCACACACACACATTTTCTTTTAGAAAAGGGTAATTCTGCGTGGTGGGATTGTGGTGACTTATTTCTTCTTTGTGGCTCTTTCCCACATTCTGGGGGATTGTTCGCAGCAGCTATCATGTGCTAGACTCCAGTGCCATCCTCTGCTTCCCTCCCCAAGGTGTGCTGGAAGACGGACTGTCCTCCAGTGGTGTGCCCCGATCTACAGCCCCAGGTGGACTCTCCAACCCAGACAAGAAGATGAGCAGTGGGACCCAGTGCCCGAATCCCCAGAGCCTCAACGCAGGCCCTCTGGCTCAGAAACAGAACGGCCTCCGGACCACGGAGGTAGGTCACGGCCGCAGAACCCACTTCGTTCTGGAGTAAAGGGGAGAAGCTTGCTTC
>JAQQSY010002431.1:0-13682 GCA_028646535.1 Procyon lotor
TTCCACCCTGCTTTCCCTCCAGGGCACCGCCCTCACCCCCATCTCCTCCAGCACGGAGCCCCTGGCTCACCCCATGCTCAGCTGGCCATCTTCAAGGTCTCCCTATCTGCACTTCCTTATTTTTTTTTAAAGGTCTAAAAGGTCATTTCTTTTTTGACTAAAGAGGATATTTAAGTTCATCTTAGAAAACACAGAAAAGCCTGAGGGAAGTAACCGCCTATGGGATTCCAAGTATAGGCGTGTCCCTCGCATAAACATAGGTACGGGAGCTAACCCGTGTTGCCGCGTGGTTCTGGGGGACTGTTCTGCTGGTGGAAGGACCCACCCAGAGGGCTCATCCGTCATTGGAAGTGGAGAGGGCCCGAACTGGGTCGGCACTAAAGCCTTAATGAAAGTCCTGGACGCCCCAGACGCATTTTGTGAGAGCCCAGAGGTAGGCAGAGACCGCCGCAAACCCTGCTGCCCACGGCGGGGGGGGGGGGGCGGTCCTGTCCGGGCCCTTCTCGATGGCACAGGATCAGTTATCACTTTCCACAGGTGCGGGGCGGCTCCAAGGTCTGGGAGCAGAGAGCAGCCCACACGCCTGACCCTGTCAGTCAGGCGCCCCCCTGCCTCTCCACCTTCCAGGGTCCCCCAAAGACAACTCTCAAGGTAGAAGGAAAAGCAGGAGAAAGAAAAGGATGGAGCTCGTGGAGTGGAGAAGAGGGGCTGGCGGTGATTCGGCGATGAGCGAGCCCAAGCTCCCAGCCGCTCTCCCCCTGCAGGCTCGCTACCACGAGGGCGACAACACTAATAATTGTAACAGCGGAAGGGCTCACCATGTGCCAAGCATTGAGACAAATGATCAACAAGTGTCATCTCTGTTCCCCAAAGTGGGGACACACTCCACTGAGAGGATCATGGTGGTTTGGGATGGACACCTGTACTTAGAAAACCCATTGCGCAGGGGCGCCTGGGTGGCTCAGTCAGTTAAGCGTCTGGCTCTTGGTTTCGGCTGAGGTCGTGAACTCATGGTTGTGAGATCGAGCCTCACATCAGACTCTGCTCGGGGGAGAGTCTGCTTGAAGATTCTCTCTCCCTCTGCCCCTCCCCCCACTCACACATATGCACCCTCTCTCTCAAACAAATAAATCTTAAAAAAAAGAAAAAGAAAGCCTATTGCATAGCAAACCCTTGATAGCACTGATTTAAATAAAACTGATTTAAAGAGAAAAACTGAGTGCGAAGGCTAAGGAATGGGGGCGATGGTCACAAAAGCCCAAAGTCTGGGGGAGCACCACCTTACTGGACCCTCACTGCAGCTGTCACACACCTGACAAGGCACGGGGAGCTTACGTGGCACCAGAGGGAGTGGGGACTGGGTTAGGACCTGTGCCTGTAGGAACCCACGGGCCGTGTCTTCCCGCCCCGGGCCCTGCTGAGGCAGGCTCTGCATTTCCTCCCCTTTGCCCTCACTCCGCTGACATTCAGGGCGCAGGGTGGGATCTCTGTGCTCTGGCCTCCAGATGGACCAGGCCACTGGCTATGTGGGGTCCACCTCCCTCCAGTCTCTACGACTGGTCCTGCCCACACGGGCACCTGTGGCCAGCAGGGTCCGGGAGCGTCTGCGCGGCTGCTGAGCAGGTTGCCTCTCTCCCGAGAAGGGCGGGTGACTGGTGTGGACGGGGGCAGTAGGCTGCGGCCCTGGCAGTCACAGCTTCCTGGGGCCTCTCTAGTCAAAGTGACCCAGGAATGGCAGGGTCTGGAAATTTCTCCCTGCCACAGCCCATGGCAGCCTCCTGGGACCAGGGGCATGGGATGGCCTTTTGACTCTCGCCCCGTCAGACCTGTCACATGTCAGCACAGGACAGCATGACCCACCTTCTGGCCAAACCTTGGTCTGAGGCAGGAAAAGCCCAGACAACATGCTGTTGGCCCAAGGTCTGGACACGTCCAAGAAGGATCATCTTCCATCCCTTATAAGGACAGGCAGTTGGGGTTCGGGGGCAAAGCCATGGGAGAGACAGGATCCTGTGGGGTCCTAGGGGACCCAAACTAGGAACTCTCATTTCTTAAGGCCAGAACAGAATGTGAAGAATCCAGAGCAGAATCGGGTTGAGACTTAGAGCCAATGAAAGTGCCCCCTTCCCACCAGAGCCTACGACCCCAGCGTGCTAGTAACAAATACTAGCGAGCGCCGTGGGCAGAGCACCTATCGGATGTCAGGCACTGGGCTTCGGCTGCATCGGTGAGCTCCGTGCTGTGCGCATGTGACTTCCGAGGCCGCGGATATTAGTAACGCCCGCTTTACACACGGGGACCCTGAGGCACTGAGGAGCCCGGGTCATACAGTCGGGGAGGGGTGTGTGGGGATGCGGACCTCCGTGGGACACGCAGCTCTGCAGACCGACAGCTGGCACAAAGGGCTCTTTCTGGGGGCTTCTTTGACAACCAACTACAGGCAGCAATCTGGGAGTCTGCCGGACACCCCCTCCCTGCGCCCACGACAGCTCTGGTTTCTGCCCCTCGCACAGGCATCGTGGTTACCAGCGCCCATTCATCCTCTCTCTTGGGGACTCCTGGCTCCCTGGGCAGTGCACGAGCACTTCCCGAGCTGAGCAGGATTCAGGGCTCTGGGCTCTTATTCCAGCTCTGCCCCTTGCTAGCAGGGCAACCATCGACAAATCCCTGCTTTTCTCTGTGGCTGTTTCCTCGCCGGTAAAGGGCTGGGTGGGTGGAACTTAGAGCTCTAACAATTTGAGAACGCACTGACTCTAGAGGTGAGCAGACAACCAAGTGGATGTCTACAGGTATAAGCGTGCATGTGCCGTGCGGGGCTACTGTCCCCACTGGCTGGGCGGGGACGTGCGCATCCTGCAGGTGGTGGCTCACACGGCCCTCGCCGCCTGCCCCGGGCTCCTCCCCTGTGAGCCACAGTCACTTTGTGGTTAAAGGAGTCTAGTCTTTGGGATACCAGTGGCTGCCATTCTCTGAGGCTGCACGCTAGCTCCGCATCCTATCTCCCTGAACACTTAGGGGGCCCCATCTACAGAGGAGGGCGCTGGGCCCGAGGAAGCAAACAACCCGTGTGCAAGGTCACCTGGCCAGCATGCCAGAGGGTGGAGCTCCAGGCCACGAGTCCCCCTGCCGCCCCCGGCATCAGGGACCATTTCTGCTCTCCTCGCAGCTGTCTCCCCAGTGGTAGGCACAGTATATGCTACAACACAAGCTCTCCCGTCATATTTCTTAAATAAAAGAAAAAGAAAAAATGTTTAAGTCAGAATCCTTTTGGCTCCCAGTGGCAGAAACCAGCTTCCAGCGGGGGAAGGACTGCAAGAATCCTAGCATGGCTCCAAGACCAGAGACTGGCCCCACAGGATCCGAGGAACACCGGGACGGCCCCAGGGACGGAGGGCCGGGGCCGGGGCTGGGGGGTAGCTGCCTGCTCAGCTCGCTCTCTCCACCCTTTACTGCTGCTCGGGGCTTGACGCCACGCCTCAGTCCCTCGGACTCCCCATGTGACAGAGCCCAGGGCCACTGGCAGCTGTGGGCTCAGGACATGACAGCTCTGTGACCAAGGAAGGGAGATGTTCTCTTTCCCCAGCCTCAGAAAAACAGAACAAAACAAAACAGGCAAAGGCTCCGACTGGCCTGGTGTGAGCCCCCGGTCAGGCTGGAGATGAGGTACAGTGAAGGGACCAGCGGGTCAGGTGACCCTCCGAGGTCGGGTGGCAGGTGGGTGTCAGCACTGGGGGACAGAGGGAGCAGCCTTATCAAACAGGAAGTTACCTTGGTTATCCAGCTCGTACTTTACGCTGTTTGTCAAACTCAGCTACTACTCGTTACAGGACAGTGAGAAACCCAATGCTGCCGTGAACTGAATGTTTGTGTCCCCCTAAAATCCACATGTTGAAATCCAAGCCCCCGGGCAATATTAGGAGCAGGGGTGACTCTGAGGGTGATGCGGTCATGAGGATGGGGTCCTCACAAGTGGGATTTGTGCCCCTGCCAAGGGGACCCCACACGGATCGCTCACCCCCTCCCCATGTTCCAACAGTGAGACGACGGTCATCTGTGAACCAGGAAGCGGGCCCTCAGCAGACAGGGAATCTGCCAGTGCCTTGATCTTGGACTTCCCAGCCTCCAAAGCTTTGAGAGAGAAATGTTTATTGTTTATAAGCCATCCACTGTATGGTGTTTTATTATAGCAGCCAGTTCTAAGACAAACCGCCTCCCAAGGCTGAGACAGAAACCCCCAGGCCATGGGTCATTCCTGTGACCATCTGTTTGCTCCACACTGTGCGATCCGCCAACTTCGATTTCTGCAGCTCCTGCTGCTCGCCTTCCAGGAGGCTGGCAAGGCGGACAGAAGGTCCACGGGGTGAAAGGCCAGTGGCAGTGTTGATATCCACTGACTCCATCTGGCAAACTATGGAGAAGAGTGTGGGTGTGGAGTCGAGCAACCCGACCGGGCCCCTTGACCACCAGGATGAAGGCGCCTCACCTCTGACACTGGGGATGAGCACACCTTCCCACGGAGATGCCGAGGGGGGTAATGGGGACAGCTCACAGGCGTGCGTGCTTCTGGGGGTCACGACTGAGCTCAGCATTTCATCTGCTTCCTCCCCACCACGTCTCAACGACCACCCTACCACAGGAGCCCAGGCTGGTCCCCGTTCCACGGGGAGAACAGTGAGGCTCAGAGAGGCACGTACGTTGTATGCAGCGAGCTGGGACATGGGCTCCAAATCCCTCTGGACGCCTGGGTCAGGCTGCAACCCCACAGCCGTGTGCTGCTCACGGTGAGGGGACATGTGAGGCGGGCGGGGCTCGGTGATGCTCCAGAGACTTTCCTCATCCTGCCCTCCTCTCTCTCCTTCTGCTTCACCAAATCCCTTCCACCCACCGCCAGCCCTTCCCTGGCTGCCAGTGCCAGCAGGCCCTGTTGGTTTGGACACCCCGATCTGGACCACAGCCAGCAGGGCTGAGGGCGTGCCCCTGCCCCAGCCGTCCACCCGGTGAGTGGGGCCTCCGGGCATCTGTGGGAAGTGCAGGTGCCCAGACCAGGGACCCCCCTCAAGCCAGAGCCTCTAGACGATTAAGGTCACTCCTACCTACTGAGCGATTTGAGTCCACTGGGGGCACAGACCTGAAATGCTGTATTCTCTCCAACCCGCACTCCCTAATGATGTGCTGCACTGACTCCCCTTTTCCATTACGGGCGGCAGGTCCCCTAATGAAATCTGGTCCGGATTCTGTAACTTGGCAGTCACTTTCCATTTTTAGCATGGTTGCACTAGAAGATTTCAGACTTGGTTCTGTTTATGTGAAGACTCCATCCAAACGGAATTCGAAGCTCATGGCTGTTCCCTTTTTCTCCCCCACCTCTCCCTGGGGGCTTGGGGGAGGTGGCGGGGAGAGTTCTGCTCTTTTCCAAGCCCCTGTCTTTATCTGAAGTTCTTCCACTAAGTCTTCCAGACTCAGCAGTCTTCACCGCCCACTCTCTCCCAAAAAGCAAGATCCGCTTAGGCTGGGGTCACCTGTCGGGGGCGGCGAACCTGGTCCATTCTGGTTCCCCCTGGCGCAGGTGGCTCTGGCCAGCTGGTGGTCTCCATGCAGGTGGAGATCTGGGTCCCAAAGGAGTGTGTTCAGCTTTGTCCCCGCCCCTCCATCGCTGAAGAGCAGCCCAGCCTCCTGTCCCTGCTGCCAGGGGCACATGCCCTGACCCCTTCTCCAGAAGGGTGTGTCCCACCGTGTGGTGTGGCAGCCATCTGTGTAGCACAGCTCCTGCCCTGCCGCCAGCCTCCGTCTCCTGCACACGCAGATCCAGGAAATCTGGTGGAGTTTTTGACATTTCGGGAGGGCCACAGAGAACTGGTATGAAGGGCAAGACCCAGTTCTTCTCTGTACCAAGTCCTTTCAAGGCCTGACGACTCGTCAGATTACCCCCTTTACACACGTCTGCGCGGAAACAGGCACCAATTTCAACGTGACCCAAACTTAGGGGGTTCCATGTCAATCGCCCTCTTCCTCTTCTTCAGCAGAGAGGGAGAGGGGACCAGAAGGGGGCGGCCCGTTGTGCTCGTAGCTCTGGGGGTCTCCCCCACGCTCTCAGTGAGCCTGAGCTCTCCTGCAGCTCATCACGTGCCCAGCCCTCCTCCCCCAGAGGCAGAGGCACCCCAATCTTTGCAAAGGATTCCCCCAGAGCCTCTGAACTTGGCTTTGGGGAGGGAAGCACTTGTCTCACCTCAAAACAACACCTGCTGTGTCTAGGACGTCTCTCTTGCTCAGAGCCCTGGTCCAGGATTCACAGGAGTGGGTGTGGGGAAGGAGCCCGGTGCTGGAACTGGGGGGCAGGAAGCCATCGCCTGGCTTTTGTCCCAGCAATCATTATAGAGTTACTCTCAGCTGTTCAGAAGCTCTGGGCAGCTAGACATTTGTTAACAATACAGGGGGTGAGGCATTTATTTTTACCTAATGTAAGCAGCATGTTTCACAGAGAGAGTTTATATTGCAACGTATAGAAACAAAGATCTGAGTCAGTTCTGGGGGCAAGATTGCGCTCTGAGTGACCCTGGGCAGGACTCCCGACTCTCCCAGGACCCGGTTTCCTCATCTCCACAAAGGAGACTGGAATCGTCCAATCCTGCACCCCTGACAAGGGTACAATATCCTGAGAAAATAAGGAGTTTTGACTGCACCTGGCACAGAGAAGCCATCAGCTTCATGGAACACATGGTAGCTAGGATCACTGATACGTGTTTTCAGAACACTGATACGTGTTCATGAGAGACACAAAAGGGGTCTTAGGAGGAGCAAGGATCACAGGCCACTAACCCGGAGGCCCCAGCGCCACCGCCAAAGCAGCCTCACACCGCACCAGGCCCACCGAGACCTCTAACACACTTTGTTGAATGGGTGATGTTCTTTGAATTCCAGGAGACTATTAATCTGCTATTTATTAACGAGCTACGCTGAACACAGATTTAAACTGCATCTGGTCCAGCAACCAAAAGAGACTGTGAGTCTTAAAAAAAAAAAAAAAAAAAAAAAAGGAGGGACCCCTGTGTGTGTGGAGAGTGCACGGCTCTCCCAGTCCGGCCGGGCAGGAACTGGCAGCTGTCTCCGGGCGCCTGCCCGAGCTGGATGGCGGCCTTGAATACTTTCTTTCTTAAGCGAAGCTCCCCTCTGTATGCGCTGAATCACAGCATTCACGGGGGGGAGTGGGGACAAGAGCGTGTACTAAGTGGATAGCAGGCATCAGTGAGCTCAGCCCAGGGGCAGGGGGCAGGAGGTCTGGCAGGGCCAGACAGGAACACGAAAACAGCTTCCCTGGCCCTTCGGCCCCCATGGTGGGTGCTAGCGTGGGGGGGGGCGGGGGGCGCGGATGAACACTCTGACCACAGACCTCAGCAGGGGAGAGACCAGGCCCAAAATAGGCTGAGCATCTGGGGTGTCAGCTGGGATTCGCCCCTTCCAGCAAGTCAGGGCTCAAGCATTCTGTTTACCAAACGCTCTGCACACATAGAAACCAGGACTGTCTGGGTTCCACGTTAAAGGGGACGGGGAGGGTCTCCCCTCCCCCGGGTGGATTTCGAGGTGTTGGAAGCTTCTCCGACAATGCCCGGGAGGAAGGCCAAGGCCCAGGGCTGCCCAGAGTGAGCCTGGCAGAGGAAGAAAGGTGACAGCAGGCCTGCAGGCAGGCGGGCGGGGGCTCGCCCTGCCAGGGGGAGGGGACACCCCACCCCACACAGCCCCAAACTGGCAGGTAGCAGAGAGGGGTGACGTCTGCAGGCCAAGGCAGCTCTGTGGAGGGGGACGCCACCGCAGCACGCTCCCGAGCCCGTGAGAGTAATCAAAACCAGCTGACAACGACGGATCCGCCCGTCCCAGGGCTGCCAGGGAGAGGGACTTTCCAGCGCAGAAGCCGGGGGCGGCTCCTCTCAGGGAGCGCTCCCCCGTCATGCTGCAACCCTCTCTCCCGGGGAGGTGGGGCTGGGGGCGGGCGTCCTGAGAAGGGCAGCCCCCACGGGGCTCCTCCTCCAAGTGCCCCCTCACGGGGCCAGGCTCTGAGCCTCTGCCCGTGTGGAGAGGGATCAAGTCCGGGGGACCGCGGACGGGCCCCGCAGCTGAGCCCTACGCGCGTGCACATGTCCTTACTGCTCACCAAATGGGGCCATTGACACCTTTTATCCCTGCCTCACAGATGAGGACGTTGAAGCAGACAGGGGACATGAGTTGCTGCTCAAGGCCACACAGGGAGCGAGGGGTGGAGCTGGGGTTGAACTGGAAACTGTGGTCCCAGAGCCCATACCCTCCAGCGGGCCAGCGGCCTGGGGGAAATAAAGCACCGTGCGGCAGGCATACTGTTCAATTCTCACGACAGCCCTGACTTGTAGGCATTATTTCTACCATCTCCTATTTAGAAGGGGGGAAACAAAGGCCCACGTAAGTTACACGTCCAAGGCCCATTCAACTAGGAAGGGCAGGCCTCAGGCTCAAACCAGGTCCCTCTGACTCTAGCACCTGCCACTGTGCCACGAGGCTCTCCAGCAACCCCAACAGAGTGCCCAGGCACTGTGCTGGGCGCTGGGGAGCCAGAGGTGGTCCACTGCACGCTCACAGCCTGCCGGGGAGGAGGCAGCACCAATCACACTATCAGAGAGGGAAACCTAAAATTCCAGTTGTGAAGTTAAGCATGGCTGGCCTCATCAAAGCTTCAGAAGGTTTTTGGGGGTTGGGAGGGGGGAGACAGATAATTCATGGAAATAATTTCTGTAAGATGATTATTATCTTTTTCATGTGCCTTTTACCTCTTCTTCGGTACCAGGAAAGCAAGTGGGAATCACATTAACGAGACTGGTCGAATGAGCCTTATTTTAGCGTTCAGACATCACTATGCTGCTGAAATACTCCACATCCCAGGTCAGTGACATGGAAGCATCTGATGTCGGGGAAGGAAACGGTGAGACCAACATCAAGCCAGCTCCCAGGAAATGGCTGTAGAAGCCGAACCACACTTTCCCTGCTCCATGCGTACCCAGCATCTGCTCCCATGGAATGACCATTAGAGTAGGTGACAGGCACTGCTGGGCCACTCCAGAATCACCTTCTTGGAAAACTCATCTATCTTGAGCAACAGCTCCCACAACGTGGTCCTCAAGGTCCCTTGTTAGAAATGCAAATTCCCGGGCCCCACCGCAGACGTACAGAATCAGAAATCATGAGATGGGGCCTGGCAAACTGATTCTGAGGCCCCTAAAGCTTGAGGACCACCAATGTGAGCTGTGCTAAAGTTGTGAGTACAAGGAACACAACCCTGAGTGCTTACCATGAGACAAGCACAAAACATTTGTCTCAATTAACCGTCCTAATAAATCTGGGAATAAACAGCATTATCCCCAAATGGAGACGTGAGCGTCAGGTGTCTCCCTGAGCTGCCCAAACTCACACTGCTGGGAAGCTGGAGAGCTCAAAGCCTATGACGCTTGTGAACTTTGGATTCAGACAGGCGCAGATACAGACGGGCTTTCCCACTCACTGGCTGTGTGGCTGTGGGTAAATTCCCTAGCCTCTCTGAGCCCGAAATACCTCATCACTCAAAACACAAGACAGCATCAACCTCTCTTGAAAGGTTCTGTTTCTGAGGGTTCCATGAAATAACCCATGTAAAAAGGCCTCCCACCGAGCCAGGCACACACTGAGTATGTCAGAGATGGCTGTATTTTGGAAAAGCATAGCTCTCATAAGTTCCAAAGACCTCTGAGCTCCCCAATTGATGTGATCAAGTTCAGGCATTGAATCTTTAGTACGTTACTCACAGGGGAGCTCTTGAGACAAGTGTAGTGCCCGGCTCCTTTTGTTTAGAAATAGTTCTATCCGATGCCTGGCACTTCAGCCGGTGAGAGGCAACAAACAGGGAGAGGGATGGGGAGGCCAGGAAGGGAGGGTGATCGCTGCCACGGAAGGAGGCGCTAGGAAAGGAACAACAAACACAGCTGCCTGGGGCTCACGGGGCTTACCGGGCACCGTCAACAGCGCCCTCCGCCCTCCAGCCTGCAGTCATGCTCGTCTCTCCGAGACGACTGAGTCACCAAGGAGAGGTCAGTGTAGCGATTCGCCAGGATTTACAGAAGTTAGCGCGCATGTGTGTATCTGTGCGAGTCCGTGTGAAAAACTTAATAAGAACGTATGAGAAATTTTAAACGCTGCTTGACTAAGGAAACAGCCTCGTAGACAACTGGATGATCGACAGTGACTCGGGCCCCGGGGCCGGGAGAGCTGTGGTTTCTCTGTGACAAAAGCAGGTCAGCCAGGGGCTGTGAGGGAAGGTGGCTAGTGCCAGACTAGCTCAGGTGGGGCTGGGGGCAAGTCGGGCAACTTCCTGGGCCTTGGTTTCTGAATCTGAAAATGGCAAAATAATAAAAGAACCTGCCTCCCAGGATTGTGGCGACGATCAGGTCGTGCTCAATAAATATTCGGAATTATTGCCGAATATGTACATGTGCACATGCCTGCTCACCACCACGTCGAAGGCATTATTTTCTTGGGTCGAGCTGACCTCACGTGCAGGCTGCACACAAAGGCAGGGGCAAGGAGGCATTTCTTTGGACAAAGGACGGTTAGTGAGGCTCTGTGGGGGTGGTTCTGGGGGACAATGACAGATATGCAAACCAAAAAGGGAAACTAAAGGACACTCTCTGGAGAGATACAAAATAACTAGTGACCTTCAGAAGACCCAAATGTGTTGGAAATCCAAGATAATGGGGCTCTAACTTACTAAGAGAGCCAGCATCTATCGAGCACCTACTGTGTACCAGGTATTGCGCTAGGGTATCTGCACTTGGGCTGATTCACTTATTGCTCCCAGCTGACCTGGGAAGTTGGTATTGCTATCCTGGCTTTTAGATTAGTTTCCGTAAACAGACACAGAGAGGATAGGCGAATTTCAGAAGCCATGTGGTTAGTAAGACATAAAGGCAGAACTCAGACCCAGGCCCAGCTGACTCCCCCTGAACCGAGAGAGCCACGGTCTCGCAGGGAGGGAGCCGGCAGTACACCCGTCCTTGCTTTCTTCCCACCCCTTCCTCTCCTGCCAGAACCCTTGCCGTGCGGCAAACCCAACCGAAAGCCAGAAGGTAAGACAGCCCACTGGGGGAATCCATACAGGTCAGCCTCTGGACACAAGGCAGGGTACCAAAGAGCAGATGTGGGGCAGAAACCAGAAAATACCCAGGGGAGGGGAAACCTGACCCCTGCCCTCCAGGGTTTCAGCCTTGGAGCTGGAATCTATCTGTTCCAGGCCAGGGAGGATGAGGGGGGCCAGGGGATGATCTGGAGGCTGGAGCGGCTGAAGGAAGCCTCTTGTACCAGCTGCCTTTACTCCCTGCAGCGCCTGTGGGTCTCCCTGAGATGGCCTACCCCAGACCTACTAGTTAGGGAATCAGGGCAGGTTTGGGGGTTTGAAACCGGGGAAGATGCAGGAACAATCCCTTCCAATTTTCCAGGATCACAGTTACGAAGTCCTTGCATCTTCCTGACAGTGCCTGCTGTCACTACCTGCTGCTGGAAGGAAGTTCCCCCTTCCAGGTTTGGGAGGACAAATCTATGGATCTCCGCTGAAAGCAATTTCCCGCAAGCCCAAGGAGACCCTGGGCTCTCTGCATCTCCCTGGATACTGACATCCACCTCAGGAGCTACCTCAAGGATAAAAACAAACTAGTCCAAGGAGTGGGGTAAGGAACTGGACTTTTCCAGTCTGCTGTGGCCTGTGGGAACATTAACGAGAATGCAGGCATGTTCTATAGATCCTTCCTGCACAACCGCCTCACCTCAACCTCATTCCCAACTTCCTCAGTTATTTCTGGGAGTGACGGGGTGGTGGCTCCTCGCTCCCACTTCCTCCTGCCGGCTGCTTCCCCCACACTCCGAGAGGACAGTCCCCAGCTGTCAGGGCTGGCCGTGGTCAGGGCTGTCATGTACAGCTGGGTAGGGTTTGCACTGCCCAACACTAGATGGAAATCCCAACTGTGGGTTACTACTTTGCTCCCGGAATTCTATTTCTAGGGCTCTCAAGTGGCAAATCTTCAAGGTGCTAAACGGTGCAGCTTGATCCTCACCATATTAGAATCATGCTGGGTTCCTGTCAACTTTTCTTCCGAAATCCTGAATCCAGCCACCGGTCACTGTCTCCTTGACACTGCCCTGGTGCCCATCCCCTGGTTTCTAACCTGGTTAGCCCCTCAAGTTTCCTAATGGTCTTCCCAGTCCCATTCTTTCCCCCTTGGACCATTCTCCACCCAGCACAGAGGGAGGGACACAGAAAATGCAAAACAAAGCCTAACATTTTCCTGCTTGCAACCCTCCAGGGGCCTGTGCTGCACTCTACATAAAACCACAAGGCCTTGCCTGGCATGGAGGGCCTTCAGGACCTGCCCAGCCTGCTTCTCTCACTGCCCCCACTGGCCCTCTCCTGCTTGGTCACAGCGGCCTTTCCATTCCTCAGCTAGGCCAATCCCATGGATTTCCCATGCGCTGTTCCCCCTGCGTGGCTGCCTCTTCCCCAGCACCTGGGTCTTGGCTCACATGACCCTCCCCCTCAGAAACTCCCCAGAGCGCCCTGCTGAAAGCAGCCTTCCTTCCTTCCTGCTCTCACCCACCCCATCATTATCTATTCCATGAACCAGTTTCATTGGTCTTTCAAATGATCTCATCTCGGGCACCATGCAGATTCTCCATAAAGATCTATGGGATGGCTGGATGGGTGCCCCACATGGGAATGGGGGGCAGGCCTTCTGCTGTGCTCTGTGGTACCTTCTCGCCGGGCCGCAGGTCTCCCGATTCAGCACCGCCTGAGCCCATGTTTCCCGAGTGCCAGGGAAACTGCTCCTCCAGCCTTTTTGCAGAGAATCCTCGCTGGCCTGGGGCTTGGAGCTGCTCTCTGGGAGCCAGGCCACATTCAGGGACCACCCTGGTGGCACCAGGGGTGACCACGGCCTGAGATCCGTGTGCCCGGGGCTACGCTGCACGCCCTCGGGCAGGCTACTTGGGCTCTCTAACCTTGATTCCCTCCCCCCGAAAAGCAGCATAGTGATGGTTCTTACCGCACGGAGCTCTTATGGGGATAAATAACGGACGCTAACAGCACAGAGCCTGTGACCCACGAGCCATCCAGCGCCATCTCTATTAGTCCCTTCCCTGAACTTGTCTCCCACCTGTTCCTTCACGGACCTATGCGCACACCCCCCTCACATCTGCTCACGGAGGGCCACTCCGGAGACCCGCCAGGGACTGGCTCATCGTGATCACATGCTCATGCTGGATTTGGGTCCCAGCTATAAATCTGCGAGTGGCAGCTCCGGGTGGGTTCTTTAAGAAAAGGGGAATGATGGATTTATAGAGAAATGATTACTATCCACACTTCTGAGATGAACAGGACATGGTCTGTCCTTGAGGGGCTCTCGACCCAGGACAGGGGCAGGCAGAGGGGTCTGCCGGGTGGGGGACCAGGGAGCAGACAGTGTGGGCATGGGATGCAGTGCCCAGGCCGCATACCCTCCGACCCCACTGTGGCGGCGGGGCAGCTCCCTAACTCCCTAAAGAGGGGGAGCTAAGCAGTTCAAAGACTACACCAAATCTCATGTCAATTCAAGTCGGATTCTGCCACCAAATGAACTTGAGCCAACCTTTTGAGAAAAGGCTTG
>JAQQSY010002432.1:0-13682 GCA_028646535.1 Procyon lotor
TGGCCACAATCGCCAAACTGTGGGAAGAGCCAAGATGCCCTTCAACAGATGAATGGATAAAGAAGATATGGTCCATACATACAATGGAATATTATGCCTCCATCAGAAAGAATGAATATCCAACTTTTGTATCAACATGGACAGGACTGGAAGAGATTATGCTGAGTGAAGTAAGTCAAGCAGAGAAAGTCAATTATCATATGGTTTCACTTACGTGTGGAGCATAAGGAAAAACATGGAGGACATTAGGAGAAGGAAGGAAAAGTGAATTGGAGGAAATCGGAGAGGGAGACTGAAGCATGAGAGACTGTGGACTCTGAGAAACAAACTGAGGGTTTTGGAGGTGAGGGGTGTGGGGGGATAGGTGAGTCTGGTGGTGGGTATTAAAAAGGGCATGTATGGCATGGAGCACTAGGTGTGGTGCATAAACAATGAATCTTGGAACACTGAAAAAATTAAATTAAAAAGAAAGTGGACTCTTAAGTGATGGGAGGGTATTTTTATTTTTTCACACAATACACTGTGTGTTTCCTTATTTCTTGAAAATTCACAACCAACCAGTTACTAATCACAAAACTTAATTCTCAATAATTATCTTTTATTTTATTTATATTATATTGTTTTATTATTATAAATATGTTATCTATATTTATATAAATATATATTATAAAGATAAATATTATATTATTTATATTATTTTATTTGAAAGGACATTTCCTTTCTTTTCTTTAGACATGTAGGGAATGTGTATTTTCTTTCTTTTTAACCATCTGATCCTTATTCAGGATCTTTGGTTTCTTTGTAGAACCCCAGAGAACAAAGTCAGAGGCATATCCCCTATGTTGGAGGCACCTGATGTGCTCAGGGGCTTCTTCTAATGGAGCAGTGCTGGTTTTTTCCCAGCACTGATCCCTGAATGTGGAGTGATGTGCCACTTCTACCTCTAGGATACAGGATTTATACCTTGGTTCTCTCCTATACCTGAAATAGCTGATTGTTTACTTCAGGATTTAATGGTCACTGGATTCCTTCAGGATGGCCTCAGACACTAATAAAAGACATACAATTTTTACATTTGACAGATTATTGCACCGCTAAAGAGCTATAATGTCCATGAATAATATCAGTAACTAATAATAACCAGAAATATTTATGTAAAGTGCATGCCCCTTTCTGTCTTCATTCTGAACCATTCAGATACTAGACTTCTCTGTCTCTACAGTGAAATAACAAACAGATTTTTCTCTGAACCATCCACCCTATATTTTCATTGTTTCTGGACAGCTAAATTTAGTGGTAAATAGTGTCAAATTGCTATAATTTGGACCATAATTTCTGATATCATGTGGGGCTTACTGTCTGAGCAGAACCTATGATGCCTTTATATAAACTTCAGGAAATACTGGGGAGGGAGAGACTCAGGTTAGATACCCAGCTGTGCAGCCTCTGTGGTTGCCCTTATTGAGAAGGATGTGAGTGGGTCAGACCTGAAGATGGTTCTTGTTCAGCTTCTCTTGGCAATTGTGATGCTGTGGGTTCAATTCCAGCTACAACAGTAGTACATGGCCTCATCTTCTTGCTCTAGGAAATTTATTTTCAATGTTGAAGTAGAAGTATGAGCGTTTTTACTTGCCTCAAGTTTGTTGTTCTTCCCATCCAAAGGAACTTGAACAGCATTTGTTAGGACATTTGTTAGATATTCCATCTCCTCATCTGGTTTCTGCCGGTACCAGTATATGGTTTTATTGTTAAAGGCCTTAGCAGACACTTTGCATGGTATGAGGGCAATCTTACCTCTTGCTCTGGAAATTGATAGTTCAGGTTGCTCTGATGTCTCCTGCCCAACGCCAACTGCAAGCAAAAAAAGAAATTCCCATGAACAAATTGTATGGAAACAATTTCTTCAGTCTCTCCTATAGACTGAAGTGACTGGAGGACAACCCACAGGCCCAGAGACAAGATAAGATGACTGCTTCCAGAAGTGGCATCCCGTTGGCCTGACTGGCTCCCCAGTGACAAGGTAAGAAGTGAGATCCCTGTTAGCAGGACTTGTCATGTCAGTGGCAGGAGGGCAGGGCTGGTTTGGGTTTCTCAGAAGAAGTGGTGGCTTAGATACTTCCCTGGGGTTGTTCATGGTCTGCCACAGATCTGAGTAGGTGTAGGGCTTCCTGTGCCCCGTGAGTGCTGGGAAGGTGGGGTAAGAAGCCTCCCAATCTAGAAAGAAATTCCTGGTGTGAATGTGTCCATCTAGCCCAGGGTAGGATAATTCTCACACCCATTCAGCCATTTCCCCTGGAATGTACTGTAGAAACATGAGATCATGTCTGCTGGGTTCAGCCACTGTGTCTGTCTGTCTCTGATTTGCTGTTGATTCAAGACTCAAATAGGATATCTGACTTTTACTCTTTGTAACACAGCGCAAAAAAAAGAGCAATCAGACGCTGAAATAGCTCACTGATGTTACTGAATATGCCATGTACATAAGCACCAGAGCATTTTGTTTCCTAAAGTTAATTGAGATGTCACCAGGCAGATTAGGACTGAGAGAAATTAAATTTCATTTACAATTTAGGTGCTTCCAAGAAGGGTCTAGGATGCAATAGCTGGGATACAGGAGTCAGAGCAGTCCCTGGAGACCAGCTTCTACTCACCCTGAACCTTGCAACTGTCTCATGAGCATGATGTCACCTGCTTGTCCGTTTTCAAAGAAATGCGTTTCATATCTAATGATATGCTTTGTAATTAATATACATCTAATATCCATTGTGGACTTGGAATTTGTCAGACATTGTTTTAAAACATTTTCTTGTACTATTTTATTTAATCCTCTCCATAGCCCCATGTGATAGCTGTTTTGATTAATCTCCACTTCACATTCCGTAATCAGTGGAAAAGAGAAGTGACTCATGCAAAGACACAGAGCCTGTAAATATGAGAACACATATAAGTAAGAGTTGTTCCTTGAAGAAAATATGAGAAAGATGAGATATAAAAATAACAATACCAGACACCCATCATTTAGTGTTACTTTGAATTTTTTTTACATATTTACAAATAGACATAAGCATGCCTGGAATTTTATATATAAATGTATATTTTTAAGTGAGATTTGCATACTTGACCTTATATTTTCTATATTTGGTTAACTTAATATTGTAAGCAATATTATAATTTATAAGCATATTATTTTTAAGTACCAGAGTTAATTAAACACTCTCCTCCAACACTTAACCCATTTAGTTTTGAAACCCATTCGTGATTTGAAAATTTATCAGGTCCTTAAAATGTTATTGTGTATGTTTTTAATGACCTATGAAAATAGGTACCCTCTTATACTACTTACTCCTTTGGGTGGTGGTTGAGTTATTTAATTATTTCATATCTGAGTTTCTATATCTGTAATTGCTTCAATAAATATCTTTCAGAAATTTATATTATTACTCTAAAAATGATAATGAACATAATGTACATTCTGTGCCTGGCAATAATATGTGCTTTTTATGTTTTCAAGTTATATTTTTATTATTACTGAAAAACAGAAAAAAGACTTTGTTAAATAATATTTTAATTGTGGGGTGCCTGGGTGGCTCAGTAGGTTAGTGTCTGACTCTCGATTTCGGCTCAGGTCATGATCTCAGAGTTGTGAGATCCATTCCCCATGTTGGGGTCCACACTGCATGGAGCCTGCCTAAGATTCATTCTCTCCCTCTCTTTCTGCCTCTTCCCCCCACCCCAACTCACACACAAGCTCTCTCTTTCTCTCAAAAAAAGAAAAATAATATTTTAATTGTAAAAATTCTTGTAGTCCCTTTCTTGAAAATGTATAAAATCAGTAAAAGAACAAGGAAGGAAGTACCCATCCACCCTTTAAGGGAAAAAGGCTATCTTACAACTCAGATATTCCAGGGGTGTCTGAGGGGATCAGTTGTTTAAGTGTCCAACTCTTGATTTCAGCTCAGGCCCTGATCTCAGGGTCCTGGGATTGAGCCTTGCATCAGGCTCTGTGCTGAGCATGGAGTCTGCTTTGTTGTAGGCACAGCCAACATCTCCTTTCATGGGAGCTATTTGTCATAGCTTAGCTTAAGCAGAGGAAGGGCTGCAGTTTACATGATGTATGTGGCAGAGTTAAAATATGCCGGCTACAAATTTCCAAAACATCAACCTCATTGCACATTTTGATTTCTTACTTTAGTCCACGTACAAGGTTTTGACCACTCTGCACATTGCTGGTCTATGATATTTTCTTCTAAAGCAAGATCACAATACAGAGAAGATACATGATTTTCCTTAGCCCTTTCTCCTCCCCTAGCATGTAGAGTCTTGGGGTGGACTGTCCACAGTGGGAACTCTTCCGGATGTCTGCCCTCTATGGCCCTTTCTCCCTGGCTTCTTGAGTGACTGGTCATTCTGTCCTGACCAGGCTCTCCTGGACTGGGCAGCAGGACTGGGACCACCTGTATTTGTCCACAAATGCCAGAGTATATTCTTGTAAAGTTTCTAACTTTACAAACACTAAAAGAATTCACTAAAACACTAAAAGACTAAAAGAATTCAAAGTGACCTAATAGTGCAATCAAAGCAGCATGGACTATGTATTTGGAGACATATCTTTTCCTCTCTAAGCATCAATTCTTTCTTCCATGAAATAAGTTTATTTACAGATTTTTATGATGACCACATGATTTCCTGGACAGACACAACATTTAGCTCATTATCTGGCAGCCAATGGAGCTAAATGGTTATCAATTCCATTTTGTGCATTGCCAGCACCTTCAGCTTGAGTTTTTCACAATTACTGAAAGTCTGTGGGGAATGAAATACTGCACCTTGCTTCTCCTTGAGATAATCAGACTGTTTCAACATACACAGTCTCTAAATAGGAACCGAAGTCAATACCAGACATTTGGGTGCATGGTTAGTGACACCTGCGGAGGTACAACTGATAGCTATCAGACTCCCTTTCCTCTTTCCTCTGCTACTGAGGTATTGACAAGAGAGGCTCAGGAAGTAGTGCAGGCTGAGGCTGAGGCCCAGTCAGGGCTGAGGTCTGGGCTCGGGACCAGTGTTGCTCAGCATTGGGGAGGATGTGGTCACAATGGTAAAGGGGTGTGTGTGTGTTTATTGACTTGGCTGTAACGATGCTGTAGGCATAGGGGCCTTTATAATAGGTCATCATGTCCTCTTCTTCTTCTGTGTATTTTATATTAAAGACCAAAGAGGAACAGACAGCATTTTATGTGTCTTATGGTTGTATTTGTCCGTAACTAATATTGAACAAGTGTTTTTTTCAAAAAATTATCTGATCCACAAAAAACTGATTTGGTGCTTGTTGGTACATATGTGTATGAAGAGTTAAATCTGGATACTCTGCAGTGAAAATATCATTTTTCCTATTGAAATAAATTTTTTCAATTGCTTCAATTATATCTGTACACATGCAACTATAAACAAAAGAATAGCATTTCCAACAAAAGCCAAAGTTGTCAAGGAATAAAACATTAATTTTTTAAAAAATCCCTCAACCAATCAAAGAAGTAGGGGAACAAATTCACATTCCAAGAGGGAAGAGCAAATGAATATTTGTAGCCATAACATCCTATCTGCTCAGGTTGTATGCCGAAGAAGAAGTATGAGGAACAGACACGGAACCTGGAACACAAAGAGGAAAAAGACACCTGTCAGAGTGTTAACAGTGGTAATGTGTGATTCAGAGCCCGGTGCCCAGATCAGTCATTTCTGAGATTGTTCCAATGGTCAGATTTACCCATAACTATCTGATACCAAATAAGAGATCAACAGTTACTAAGGTAAAAGTTACCCCTAGGGTAATTCTTAGGAAGATTATTATTTTATCAAGATTATTTAGTTGATTTCAGTAAGAGAGTTGGCCCAAGTTGCCAAGTCTGCTATGACCTGACATCACCTTTTGACTTTTTAAGTGAGAGTCATCACTGGTGTCTCTGCACATCTAAACCACAGGACATAGGGGACCTTTTATGCAAACTTCGGCTCTGAATCTATGGTGGCCCCAGAGCCTGGGAGTCCCCTTGTTTGGTGTGGAAGTGGAAGGTCTGTCTCTCCACCACCTCACTGGAAGAAGAGAGAGGTTGCCATGACACTCCCAAATGTGTTCTTTACAGAAGGTCTCCATGCAATCAATGTCCTCAAGGGTTTCGGCTCTCCTTGTATCTGGGCTGGATGTAGCTCAGGAGACAAAAGTTGGAGTTATCAATTTTGTCCATTTCTTAAAGTAGCTAGGCCAGGGTTTCTCAACCTCAGCATTATTGACATATTGGGCTCAATATTTATTTGACATGGGGGTGAGGCTGCCTTGTGCCCAGTAGGATGTTTAGCAGCATTCCTGACCTCTATTCACGAGATATCTATAGAGCCTCAACCATTTGTAATGACCAGAAATGTTATCAGACACTGCCAATATCCTCTGGAGGATATTGGAAGGGTGATTGCCCCCAGTTGAGAATCAGTAGTCTAGCCAACTTCTTGTAGGATACAAGCACACCTTAATATTGTCTTGAGCTTGAGCCTCAGCCAGCCAAGATTGGGACAAAATGAAGCTACCATTAAACATCATTAGCTACCATTTAAACACCAAAAGCTACCATTAAAGCACACAGAAGTTCTATTCACTCATGAACCATATCATTAATATTCTTTAGCATGTTCTCTGTCCTTGGTGACTTCTCTCCCTCATCTGGGTGAGCATAAAAACAAATGACTCTGTCACTTGGTTAGCATATAAGTCCTGCCTTGCTTGACCAGTTGTTATCTGTTACTTTCATAAAACCTGTGTTACTTTCATAAAACCTAAATTTCACTTTTGCTACATCAGCCAAATGTTTTGTTATTGTTAAATTTCCCTACTGTGTCAAGCGTGATGCCTTCCCTTTGGTGAGAGCTCCTTAGATATTGGTTATCATTAAATAATAATTCATATTATAGATCTTATTAGAACAAATGAAATATGTTAAAATAAAACCATAAATATTTACTTTAATACAGTATTTACAATTTCCAAAACATTTATATTCTTTAGCTCATTTTATCTAAATGGTGATATTTTGAGGCAGGCAGTGATTTCCAGAGGGATGAAGATGTAATGTAAGGCTTCTCAAGTAGTAAATGGTGGAGCTGAAAGTCAAACTTATTTCTTTAATACCAGGTCCACACCTTTAATACCAGGTCCAGGTACTACAGAAGAGAGCCCAAAAGCATTCTCCACTGCTTTTAAAATATATATATTGATTTAAATCAATTTAGTTAACATGAAGTGTATTGTTAGTTTCAGGGGTAGAATTTAGTGATTCATCAGTTGCACATAACACCCAGTGGTCATCACAAGTGCCCTCCTTAATGCCCATCACCTAGTTAGCCCATCCTCCCACCCACCTTCCCTCCAGCAACCCTCAGTTTGTTTCCTATGGTTAAGAGCCCCCAACTGCTTTTAAATCCAATTCTGCATGTTATCAGCATGATTTATTGGCTATCTAACACTCAGTGTCCTCAACTATGTAAATACAATAAGATTTCAGGGTCTGACATCTACTTGCCCCTCTCCCTATGCCAGATCCTCCTGGCATGCTGTAGAGGAAGTGAGCATAACTTGACCATTTTAGCCAGGGCTGCTGTTTTGCCTTTCAAACATCAGCCAGTGGGCTCCTGTGAGGAACCCTCATCAGAGTGAACTCCTGTCTGTGTCTTTAAATGGGGCCCTTTAAATGGGGCCCAGGCCACAAATGGGGCCCAGGCCACAAATAATAATGACAAGCACTATGGTTATTGAACTTTTTACTGTGTGACACGCATGGATCCTAGTGCTTTGTGTGTATTAACTCCATATATCTTTCAGCAACTCTCTGAGTTAGGAACACTTATTATACCCTTTTAAATGCTGGAGATACTAGATCTCAGAATGTTAAGCTGGTTAGCTATATGTTCTGTGTGGGCATGTATACACAAGGACAGAGTCATCAAAGTTGGAAATGGACACACTCCATTACAATGTCTGAACTCAATGAATGCTCTGTACCGAGGTCTCCAAACATTCTTGGTTCACTTTTGAATGTTTACAATGGTGGTTACATCCTGCATGAACCTCTACTCTCCAAATTTGGGCACAGTGACCTCTGTTCCACCATAGGACCTAATGCTCATGTTCTCATCACCAAGGTTGTTCCATTTTTGAGCAGCAATCAGGCTGTTACCAGTGGGGTTGGGAGTATGTCCAGGGGAATTTTCAAATTGAGCAAACAAGTAGTCAAAACAACCTCTCAGTTCAGTCACAATGATTGACCTGAAGGTCCTTTACTCTCTTGTCCATCCAACTATGAAATTTCTGTACTCCCCAGCAGTCTGAGAGTGGGAGAGGGTAGCACCAAAAGCGGTAATCAAGGAACACATTTTTATGTTCCATCTTGATGCTTTCCTTTGCTCAATAAACAGTTTTAGTTATGCCTATATTTTCTTGTAGAAAAAATCTTGGAATCCAGAAGTCAGAAAAAATTGATTGCATAATAAAATTCTCTCCAGAAAATTGTCTGCAGATTGTCTCTAAGTTCACACCAGAGGGATCAACTTAAATAACTTTGTGTGGCCCTGGGAAATGGAATATCCTACAGCTTAAAACAACAATGACTATTCATATATTGGATGGTTAAATTCTACATTTCCCACAAAATGTCTTCTTCAAAGAATTTTGTCTGTTTTGTTTTGCTCATCACTCTGAATCACAAGCTCAGATTTTGTAATCAGGCAGATCTGTATTTAGATTCCAATTTACTATCAGGACATTTAATTTATCAAAGTTTAAATTTTTACCTATAAAATACCTATAAAATTGAGATGATGATAATAATGGCTGTCTCGAAGTATTGTTATTAGGATTACATAACAGAAAGTTTATGGAGTACTTAATACACTGTCTAGTCGATGAAGAATACTCAATTAGCAATAGCTTTCATTATGTTCTTGTCAGAACGTTATATTATATTTACTCATTTTCATATGGAACTCAGCTCCCTGAGAGCCTGACTACACATTCACTGCTATATACACAGAAACCACTGAATTCTTTGTTTTGATTTGGCTGAGCAAAGAAAAGGAGTAAAGTCAAAGAAATTTGTTGACCCATGAACTGCAAATGCTAATTCTACCATTTCCAGAATATAACCACAGATTTTTGGTAATTATTTTGTAACCTCAATTTAGAAGTTAAAAAATAAAAGCAAAAGAACTTTGGTAGTTAGGAATGATCAGCTTGTGAATGAAACAATTAAAAGTTGACTCATAGATGGTAGAAAACTAGATTGAGGAAGATCAGAAAGGATAAATCAATTATAACAAATGTGAGAGGTTGAACTTTGTTGACATTCTGGAAGCAGCAGGTATTTCTCTAATTTCAATTATTTAATAAGAGTTGGGATTATTTCACTGCTATACACTTGCTTATTGTATTAAAGAACATCAAGAACACAAACTTGGATTCACCATAATATTGGTCATAAAGCAGTATAATCATTTATCTACACATGGATCTCTTTTATGTCATTTATTTTTTTTTTACTTATGTGTTGATGACTTACTTAACAAGTCAACAAATACCAAAGGATCTATTATTTAACCCAAGAACAAAAGCATTACAAGCAATCTACATGCTCTTTTCTTAGTTCATCAAATAGAAAAGCATAGAATTTAACAATAATCTTTCAACACTTGTCCTGTTTCCTGTTTTGTTACCGAAGGAACAAGGCACATCCTATTCTGTTAGAAATGAGACCTTGGTGGCTTTGTGGAAAGTGAAATGAATCAATTTAGATATAATCTTACCCCTATTCCCCCAAATTGTTTTACTAATCTGAGGACAAATGTAACCACTTATTTGACCATCTGCTTGATTTCTTCCTTTTGCTGCTGCAGATGGACTGTCCACCACTCTTTACCTTTACTAGACAGATGCTCATGGACTGCACCTATGGTCTTCTTTATCTTCTGGTTCCTGTTGGAAGTAGTCAGTGGGAGCATCAGCGGGAAACTGGAAAATGGGAGCAGAGTGAGCTCAGGATTCCCTCTGTGATAAGTGACTTTGGGTTGGCTGCATCCTCCCTGGGTCCAACATATGGTTCCATCTATCCCAGAACCAGAGGTTTATGCTCAGGAACCAAGAGGTGCAGGTGGGAGTGGCCATTCCTTTCATACCAGTTACCCACTGGAGGAATTTGATTCTTTTCTCCCAGGTCCCTGGATCCACAGGCTTGGAAATCTAATGCCCAAGA
The DNA here is from genome assembly GCA_028646535.1 of Procyon lotor. Classification (NCBI taxonomy): domain Eukaryota; kingdom Metazoa; phylum Chordata; class Mammalia; order Carnivora; family Procyonidae; genus Procyon; species Procyon lotor. The sequence goes on from JAQQSY010002432.1 coordinate 10,290, forward strand.
AGGACTGTTTATGTCAGGTGATATGAGGATGGTTCTTTGAACTTCAGTTTCAATTGGCCAACGGTCAATCGAAATCAGAACAAAGATGCCCATTAGTGGAATCCATAGGGGTTAGCCTCAGGGTGCAGAGAGCAAGGTGGAGAAACATGGAGTGCTGACTCTGAGTTAAAAAAAAAAAAAACAGAAAGTTTCAAAAAATCCAGCCTTTCTGCTCCTTGGAATCCATGTTGGTCAAATCATTCACACTCATTGTGTCTTACCCACCTCAGGAATGAGAGAAAATGTATTTTGGGAGAGGAATCTGGGTCCCCAAATAAGGGAACACACAAAGTCCTAATTGGAATTTTATCTTTTCTCAGTCTCCAGGTGAAGATGATGTGAAAATGATTTTCTAGAAACATTCCCTGAAATTAGGAAGTCATGTGTTCAGGCAATGAAAGTGCCAAACAACTTTGCTAAAGAAATTATGGTTGTGTGAAAACTGCCTGCAATTCTGCTTGAGAGAATCTCATTCCTGCAACTTCATGTGGAGAAAAAAGACTTAAAGGAAGCAAGGACATTACAGTACAGTGTTAATAAGAAGCCTGCATCAGAAGCACTGTGCTGGATGATCTCCAGACTGGACAGCCCGCCTGCACGCCAGGGCCTCCTTAGCCTCCAGGGTCCTGCGCAGTGGACCTGTGGAGGGGGTGCTAGGAAGAATACAGGGTGCTGAGGGCTGACCCAGAGGCAGTGGAAGGTGCTGGGCATGGAGCGCCCTGGGAGCCAGAGACCTTTTTGTTCACACACCTGCTCAGAGCACAGGGCTGTGGTATTCCCAAGCAGTGCAGTAGTACACGCCCTCGTCGCTCTTCTCCAGCTTCAGCACTGACAGGGTAAAGCTATAACCATCCTTGGCCTCTATGGCAGTATCAACCAAATCCCAGTGGATGACCGATTGGTGCATGGCCAGGCAGAGGATCCTCTGGAGGGCCTTTCCCTCCTGGTGGCGGAACCAGTGGATGTAGTTGACCTTGGTGTTGGCTGTGCAGAGCAAGGTGGCTGAGCTGCTCTCATGTGCCACGACTACAGCTGGCTGCTCCAGCCTGGTCTCTGCGCAGCCACCTGCAAGGGGGACAGTGGTGAGGTGGTGGCAGGAGCCTGAGGGTGCCCTACCCATCCTGTACCAGGGAGGGAAGTCAGGACTTGCCAGGAAACAGGAGGGCACAAAATATAGCAAGTGGACCCAGCATGATTCTCCTTCTCACCAGCTAGGGAAAAGCCCAGAGGACCTTGCAGCTGCTTCTGCTGGGAGGAGACTGTCTGGGAAGTGGCAGCTTAGGGTCTGAGCCTCTCCCTCCCTGAGGGGTCTGCAGGTATTGGTGAGAGAGAGGCTGCAGTGAGGGCAGGGCCAGAGGGCAGGGACAGGTTTGACCCCAACGAGGGGTGAGGGACCATCAATGGTCAGGGTGCTGAAAAACACTGAAGAATCTTGGTGCGGTGAAAGCACCAGTGATAATAGCAATCTTTGATTGGATATCAACTACACTTGAGCACTGCACTATTTGTTTTGTGCTCATTGTTTGATCAAACCCTGAAAATCACCCTGTGTAATAAACATTGTGGTCCACTGTTTAGAAATGGGAATACCCTGGCTCATATTTTAAGTACCTCTTCCAAGGCTGCATGCCTACAGGGAATTAGGTGGGGATGTGAGACAGGTATGACTGGGGATAAATCTCAAGCCTCAAATGGCCACTCAGTACTGACAGAGCAATGCGTGTGCAGGCTGCTCGGGAGGCAAGGACAAGCCCAGAGCAGAGATCTCTGCTGAAAAGATAGCAGGCCCCCTGAGCTATCATTGGAGCATTTCTCCCAGAGGTCTCATCAGAAGATGCAAATGCCCTAATGTAACATAATAGCTGGTTAGTCTTGGGCAATCTATTCTCTATTCTCCTTTTCCTTATATGTCAAAGGGACCTCATTAGGTTGCATACAGAGTAAGAAGGGAATGTGAGCAAAGCATGTGGCCTGTCCCAGATACATAGAAAATGCTCAAGAAATGTTGGGGATTATTTTACCTCAAAGCTGGACTGGTTGCAGGGAATGATTTCTGGGGTCCTCATAATGTAGAATTATAGGGAATATTATAGTCTTGTAAAATCAGATATGCATGTGTGTGTGTAAGTGTGTGTGTGTGTGTGTGTGTGGCCAGAAGAAGAAGGCTGCATTTAGCCACAGGACAGTGCAGACCAGGGGGCAGGACCAGGTCCTGCAGTTCCAGGGTCAGATCCTCAGAAGTGTTAAAGGCAGGGCCTCAGGAAGTGTCAGCTGAGAAATGCATCTGACATGAAGATTTAATTCAGTCAAGGTCCCCTTGACCTTCAAGTGAAATGAATATTCCTTCTTAGTTGTGCTAGTATACCAGAGCCTCATGGGTATTGCGATGTTCATCAATTATGGTAATGATGGCCTATCAACCTGGAGGGAGAGGGCAGCGGGGATGGCCAAGAAGAGGACTTGGCTGGGGCAGGGAGGTTTGGGTCCTTCACACCCACTACCAGACCCAGCTCCTGAGCCCCTCCTCTTGGTAAACACTGAAAGGCAGACATGCTCAGCTCTAACCGAGATTCAAGGCTTAAGTGTCCCAAAATGCAGGCTTCGAGGTTGTGCTGAACCAGTGAGGTGATGACTAGAATATTCTGCTAAAAGAATAATCCAGGGCCACCATTCAGACTCTCAGCAGGTGTCTAGGGCAGCTGTGCTAAAATGTTAAGTGGAAAGAGAGTGACAATGAGTGTGACATCCGAACAGGAAAATGAAGGGTAGAAAGAGTCTGAAAATAGAAGGTGAGCAATATACGTGGTAAAAATTGGGTAAACCTCTTTTCTTTTTCTAGATTTCTACCAATAGTAAATCTTACTTTTGGGGGTGGATAATCCTCAATGATCTATTGTTTCACGAAAATAAATTTTATGTCACATTGTCATCATTCAAAACTCTGTTTCTCTCAATTATTGTTTTTATTCAAACACCTGTTGGCCATGACCAGCCTTAGTGTGTAATGAAGTCGGCCTGTGTGTGAAAGTGACAAAAGTAAAACAATTTAGTCTGTAGAGTGTGGTGCCCTTTATTCAAAGGAGAATAATCCATGGATTGGGGAGCTCAGAGTCTCATAAGCAAGGGATTACTTTTCCAAACACCTCCTCTCACTCTTCTGCTCCTGGCCTCTTTGGGTCCTCAGACCCTGCCCCTCTCCTTAGCTCTTACAAGCTTCCCATTACCTCATTGTCTTTAAAATTTCCACGTCTTTGTGGACTTCTCATGTCTGCCTATTAAATGTCATTTTCTTTTTTTTTTTTTTTAAGATTTATCTATCTATCTATTTATTTAAGATTTATTTAAGATTTATTT
>JAQQSY010002433.1:0-13681 GCA_028646535.1 Procyon lotor
TGCCCATCAACAGATGAATGGATAAAGAAGTGGTATATATATACAATGGAATACTATGCGGCCATCAAGAGAAACAAATCTGGCCATTTGCAACGATGTGGACAGAACTGGAGGGTATTATGCTAAGCGAAATAAGTCAGTCAGAGAAAGACAATTATCACATGATCTCTCTGATATGAAGAATTTGAGAGGCAAGGCAGGAGTTTGGGGGGAGTTGGGGGAGAGAAATGAAACAGGAAGGGATGGGGAGGGAGACAAACCATAAGAGACCCCTAGACTCACGAAATGAACTAAGGGTGGCTGGGAGGCGGGGGCGGGGGTTAGGGATAGGGTGGCTGGGTTGTGGACATTGGGGAGGGTATGTGCTTTTAAGTGCTGTGAAATGTGTAAGCCTGACGATTCACAGACATGTACCCTGGGGCAAATAATACATTATATGTTAATAAAAATTAATTAAAAAAATAAAAAGAAAAAAATGAAAGAAAACAAAAAAGATTAGAACTTAAATTAATGATATAGAAGTAAAAAAAAAAAAAATACAGCAGAACAAATCAACAAAACCAGGAGCTGGTTCCTTGAAAGATAACAAAATTGATAAACCCCAAGAGAAAATTATCAAAAAGAAAAGAGAAAGAAAAATAAATAAAATCACAAATGGAAGAGGAGAGATCGCAACCAACACCACGGAAATACAAACATTATAAGAAAATATTATGATGTAATTATAAGTGTAATAGAATATTATGAGCAATTATATGCCAACAAATTAGGCAACCTGGAAAAAATGGATAAATTCCTAGAAACATATAAACTACCAAAACTCAGGAAGAAATAGAAAATTGGACAGATTCATAACCAGCAAAGAAATGGAATTAGTAATCAAAAATCTCCCACCAAACTAGGCCCTAACTAAACAACATGCTACTTTTAACTAAGCACAGTTACCAAAAAAGGTAAAATTCCATACATTGTCATACTGTTTCATCGTCCCCCTTTAAAAACAGCCCCCACCCACTGCCTCACTGCAGACATCCATCCTCTTCTTTGCTGGCCTGCTGGCAGCCGACTCGTTTGCAGTGTATTACAAACCCACTGCCTCATAGCAGACAACCTCTCCTCTGCTATCCTGCCCTGTCCCCCCACTCCCCTACTATGTATTCAATAAACTTCTACCTCCTTTGTTCTGCCTCAGATGAATCCTTACAGTGCTCACACCACTGGTTGAACCGGATCCTTGCCCCACATTTGGGGCCCCCCATCTGATCAGACACCCCGTTTAAATACCACACACCCCAACAATGTAGTTGATCTTTTAGGTAAGTTTGACAAACCTGGTCTTCCTAATGCAGAGCCACTGGCAGCAGCAATTTCTTCCAACCCCTCTTCCACCAAACAACCTCCCTGATTTAAACATACCCCAGGAGGAAAACAATGTTTCCTCCTAGCATGTGGTGAGTAAACCCAGGGCTGCCTATTGTTAGGCACCAAGCAAAGCAATCAGACTTTCTTTGTATCAGCTGAAAGACTAGACAATCACACACCCATGCCTGACTCACACCTGTTTTCGAAAAGGTGGCAACAGCACCGAGCATCTTGTGACTAAATCTGGAAAATTGTCTACTTCAAGCAAAATGACTTTTAGTTTTTCAGGTAAGCCTCAAACTTTTCTAACAGGATACATATGATTTGGAATACACATTATTTGTTCTTTCTTCCTGGTAATCTTTCAAGTGTAAGTTCTACCTAGTACAGGACTTCCAGATCACGGCAATATGCAGAGATCACAGGCGTAGATCTAGAGTGGTTAGTCTGCAAATTAGCAGATAGTCTCTCCCTATGTGCAGATACCTCAAGAAAGAAACTGAAACTCAACCCATAAGCTGACTCTGTTTTTAAGTAATAATGGCAATAATTTATTGTGTGCTTACTATATGTCAGGCACTGTTTTAACCATTATCTGATTGTCTACAGGTAAGGGAACTGAGGCATAGCTCTACTAAATAAACTGCTGAAGACTTCACAGTTAATAGATGTGAACTCAATTAAGTCCATGTGTTTTTTAATTAATATATTCAACTCACTACTCTTAACACAATTAAAAAATACTTGTGTTAAACCAGTTACCATAATTTGCTGATTTTAAATCAATAAAACCTTTAAATTACTGTCATTTTTATTCTTTTATCTTTGCCATAGCACTTTTTTTTTGCTTTAGTCAGACAAATGGTAATGTCTGTGCTCCAAATTCTCTAGGTATGGCCCATCATGGAGAATCATTCCAACTCTCTGCTCGTGCTCTTCTCCCAATTCCATCTCTTTATGTCAAAATCCTATACACCTTCAAGTTCCATCTCAAATATTTCCTTCTCTCTGAACCTTTCCTAATCATCTAGCTAGATACAATCTCTTATTCATTATATTTCTCCTTTGGGAAACTGTTATGGTCTAGCTATTAGTGGATATTGGGGTAAATATTTATCTTCACCTTCTATTCAACCATAAGTTCCTTAGAGGCAGAAATTGGGCCACACTTACCTGAATCCTTCACAGAGCTGAACACAGTGCCTTCCAAACAGGGAATCCAAATATATATATTAACTGAATTGCATTTTCAGTTGAGAACTACGTGTATATGTTGCTATGAAACAAAGAAGCAAGAACAGTGAGATGTGAGGGGAAAAATGTAAAGTAGAAAAGATGTCAGAATTGTAACAGCATAAGAAATAGCCAGAAGGCACTATGTACAAATACCAAAGTCTGCATGAGGAAGGAAACTAGGACAGGTATGAACCATGTTGTGTGAGAATGTGCCAGGATGAAAATGGTAAGGTCAGGGACACCTGGGTGGCTCAGTGGATTGAGTGGCTGCCTCCAGCTCAGGTCATGATCCTGGAGTCCTAGGATCAAGTCCCACATCAGGCTCCTTGCTTGGCGGGGAGCCTGCTTTTCCCTCTCCCTCTGCCTGCTTGTGCTCTCTCTGACAAATAAATAAATAAAATCTTTAAAAAAAAAAAAAAGAAAGAAAGAAAATGGTAAGGTCATAAAGAAGAGAGCATTGTTGAAAAGAAGTCCACAGGCCCAAGATGGAGTCACTTATGCTAGACCAAGTCACCAAATTATAGCTTAATACCTAACCTAACTATAATTTTGATCTCCCCCAGAAATACAGTCTTAATCAGTTAGTCAGGAATTTTCTGATCAGCCCCAAGGAGGTAATCTGTCACATGGGCCCTCTCCCTTCTCCTCCCTCTCAAAGGATGATGAGGTAATCTGCATGAAAAGACCCCTGCACTTCCTTTTATGGAAAAGTGGCCTTGCCTGAAATAATCTTTTCTTTTGTTTTGCTAATAACTTCCTTGCCCTACCCTCCTATAAAAATCCATTTTGTACAACTCCTCAGAGCTCCCTCTATTCACTAGATGGGATGCTGCCTGACTCATGAATTGCTTAATAAAGCCAATTAGATCTTCAAATTTATTCCATTGAATTTTGTTTTTTTAACAGCATACAATTTCTAATATCCTGATCACAGTGTCATAAAAATAATGGGAATCCCGCATGATAGCCAAAATGATAAAATAATTAAAAATGGTCAAAGAGACATAAAGTCAAAAAGAATCAACTAATGGAAAGAGAATAGTCAAAGCCATACAGAAAATTTGATTACTTAATGCAGTATAATAATGGTCAGCTGGTTAAATGTTAAATTATTTCAATAGAAATTTGGGCAAAGAGTTTAATTTTAGGAAACTTTCCATTACTGACCTAACCTAACTTCCAAGATAGAAGAGGAGTAGCTTCCAAGATTGAAGAGGAGTAGTTTCATTTTGTAACATACTAACAATTTTTCTGACCAATCAGATTTTCACAACCCATTAATCATCCTGTCAGCAGACCAGAGAATCTGAGCCATACCTAGATCTTTTCAGAAACGCTTAGAGAGCTTATCAAAATCCTATAATAAGAGGGCATGGTCTAGTCAGTAGAGAAAGTCCACATTTGGAATGAGTCTTTGTGAGGGACCTGTTTCAGAATGCTAGTCCCTAGCCCATTTCATACATCTGGGAACAGCTCACACTTAAAATAAGTGGTTCCCATATGCCAGCTCATGGACCTGTGCCAGCTGTGATTGAGTTTCCCCCTGCTGGAGGTGAAATAAAAATAAAGATAACAAAGACTAAATTTAATTATGTTTTTGTCTTTTATTTTTTTGTCTAAGTTCTTTTTTATCTTTTTTTTTACAGAGACTAAGTTAGTCATATAATTTAATGTAGTCAACTAAAATGGTTGTTTTTATTTTAACACTCTGGCCTTTCTGCTTGCTTGTTTTTAAACTGCCTTTTCTTTAATAAAATAATAACAGTAGTTGGTAGTTATGTGTATATGTATTCTTACATGGCAAAATAAAATTCTGGCAATTTAATATTAGTTCTCCAAGTATATATCTATATTTATCTATAAACACACACACACACACACACACACACACACACACATTTTTCCTTTTTTTTTAGCTGCCCTAGGAACCTCTGCTCAGAAAAATGTTGATAATCTTAATAAGTATATACAAGGATTAGAGTAAGCCAATTCCAATTAAGAACCAAACTCAGCGGTCTTATCCTGCTGATGGTAGGTGGCCATTTTCTTCAAGCACAAAGGACAGTATAGTTATACAATGCTATTAATTTCTTTCACGAGTCTATCTTAGGAAAATCTATGAATTAATATTGTTAAGGTTTATAATCTATTAAGGCATATTATAATTTTTCCATTTAATGTGCAGAGCATGTAAATAGTGCTTCTGAACATTCTAAAGAGAGATGCATTCATATATTTACCCTTGAATCAGGCACTCCCATATTGCAGCATATTTGTATTTATAGATTTTTTTTTCAGCCTCACAGACACTTCAGTGCAGTCCCTCGCCATCCTTTTTGCAGCTTCCTGGTGGAGATGACATTTGCTCAGCTAGAGAATAGACATTTTCTAGCTGAGTTGCTCATCACACTTATACCCCAAGGCCTGGCTGATTGGCTGTCAGAGGACTCCAGCTGTTTAGCTGCCATGATGTGTCTTTCATAAGAAAAGACATTTCCTGGAACATCAACAGCTTGTTAAGGACTGGGGAGTGCTGGGGAGAAAACTTGATATTTTGGAGGAACAGAATGGTTTGTACCTGGAGGAGGCATGAAGATGAAACAAAGAAAGGGATAATCAGGAAACTTTTTCCCCATCTGTGTTTGAAAGGCTCACTTTCAGAACTAATGTTACAATTTGCAATGAGCAACGCTCCACAGCTTAGAAGGTCAAGTGTTGGTAGATGTAGTCTATTACCCACCCTGGTGGTGCACAGATCACATAAAGATGTAAAACTCATCAAAGAAGCTAGAAACTCCTCATGAAATTGTCAGTAATTTCACTTCAATCCAATTTTCTTTGTGACTTGATTTCCTCTTCTAAAAATCAAGGGTGAAGAATACTCTTGGAGATGCTTATAAGACTCCAAGAGCAAAAACCTGACCAAAGATACCCGGATTCTAAAGGCCTCTTTGGGAAGCCAACTTGGTAGCCAAAGCACATAGAAGGGAGGAGCAAGCACAGTGCTAACAAGGCCATGCTTGCCAATTTGAAGCCCTTGTGGGCCAATTAGCTCTGCTTTCTTTCACAGCCATTGACTGACCCCTGAACTCTGGCCAGTCATCTCAAAGTTTTGTGCCATTGGTCACTGGGGTCACCAAGAGAGAGTATGTGGTTGGCTCTGTGAAAACTAACTAGCAGATACACGGCTCTAAGTGTCAGCTCTATGTATGAGGGGAAACACAGTGACTCTTCAGAGCACCAAGTACTGTTTAATGGCCTACTAGAGTTCTTCTGCCACTTGTACTTTCCACTCTCACAGATTTTATCACTCTATATTGTCACTGTTGGATTGCCTATTTGTTTCTCCTGCCAAATTATGGGTTCTTTGAGAACAGAAATTGTGTCTTACTCAACTACGTAGCCCTGGCACCTTGCATAATGTTGGCACATAGTAAGTGCTCAATGAATCTTTGACAAATTAATGATGGAATGTGAAGGGCCTAACTTTATAGTTCTTAATCACTGTTTGACAACAAACAACTCAGTGGGTCACCAATTTCACTGTAAATTTCTGGGAAAAAATCCTAAAAGAAAATGCATGTAATTCACTATGAAAACTTGAATGGATTAATTTCTTTGCAAAAATATTACTTAGGTGTCACAGGACAGATGTGGATAGTAACAAATTAGTTTACCAGGATAACATCAGCCTCTAAAGGTTGCTGATCCATGGCTTCACCCTGGCTCATTCATTTGCATATGCAACAAAACAAAACTTGTTCAAATAAAAAATAAAATCATAATCTGAGCTCACAATGGTGATATTTTGATCCCATCACTTGATGAAAGGGTGAGGAGGTAGAATATCCAGTGAAGTAGCTACTATAAGCATGCCCATTTTATATAGAGAAAAACTAAAAATCAGAGCATTTATGTGATTTTCACAATCACTTACTGTTTAAGTGCCAAACCCAGGATTCAAACTCAGGTCATGTTTTATTCCAAAAGTTGGTTTGGAAAAAAAATTTTAATGCAGAGAAAGCACTGGGCAGTGGCAAAAGACAAAAACTAAGTTCAGTGTAGTAGGAACCTCAGGTCAATCTTAGGAAATAGTGGGAGATAAAGCTGAAAAAAAGTGGGAAGAGTTCTTTATGGAGCTTGTACCTATTTCAGGAGGCAATGGAGAGCTATAGAATGAATCTGAGCAAGAATGGACCCAAACACAACCACATTACAGGTTAATTGAATTTGTGGAATTTCATTCAGGTGAATAAACATTTTGCTGTGTCTATTATGTATTGCAAAGAGAGGGCTGTAGATGGGAGAATGTAAAAACTATAGTAGAGAGTAGGGAACTAATGAGTTATCTGTGGTTGTTATCCATGCTTAAGGTAGTGACTATCTTAACTACAGCTATGGAAATGGTAATTGAAATATGGAAAACTTATTGAGGAAGAAAAATTGAGAGCGTGGGTGACTGGATATGGTCATAGGAAGGGTTGAGATCTCTATTGCTTGAAATAGAATACATCTACCCTCTAGTAAGCAAATCTGGACATTGGCAGCAGTTCCCATATATAATGGAGCCTTGTTATTGTAGAATTGGGTGTTTTTCCATTGCCTTTGCTAGAGCATGGCCCTCTACCTTCCACTCTATAGTGATTGTACCTACTTGAACCTCTGTGTTTCCAGGTAGTATAATAGGAATGTCAACTACATAGGCCATGGCATCCAAATGCATGAAAAATCCTCACTAGGATTTTTGCACATGGTTATTTCAAAGAAATATCAAAAGGAGAAAAACTGAGAGCTTTTCTCCTAAGGTTGGGAACACGAGAGGGCTGTACACTATCTCCACTGCTATTCTACATAGTACTAGGAGTCCTAACCTCAGCAATCAGACAACAAAAGAAGAAATCAAAGGCATCCAAACTGACAAAGAAGAAGTCAAACTCTCACTCTTTGCAGATGATATGATACTTTATGTGGAAAACCCAAAAGACACCACCCCAAAACTCCTTGATCTCATACAGGAATTCAGTACAGTGTCAAGATATAAAATCGATGCACAGAAATCAGTTGCACTTCTATACACCAACAGCAAGACAGAAGAAAGAGAAATTAAGGAGTCAATCCCATTTACAATCGCACCCAAAACCATAAGATACCTAGGAATAAATCTAACCAAAGAGGCAAGGAATCGGTACTCAGAAAACTATAGAATACTTATGAAAGAAATTGAGGAAGACACAAAGAAATGGAAAAACATTCCATGCTCGTGGATTGGAAGATCAATTATTGTGAAAATGTCTATGCTACCTAGAGCAAACTACACATCAACTTTTCACAGAGCTGGAACAAATAATCCTAAAAATTGTATGGAACCAGAAAAGATCCTGAATAGCCCAAGGAATGTTGAAAAAGAAAAGCAAAGGTAGTGGCATCAGAACTCTGGGCTTCAAGCTCTATTACAAAGCTATAATCATCGAGACAGTGTAGTACTGGCACAAAAGGAGACACATAGATCAATGGAACATAATAAAGAACCTAGAAATAGACTTTCAACTCTATGGTCAACTAATCTTCGACAAGGTAGGAAAGAATATCCAATGGAAAAAGACAGTCTCTTCAACAAATGGTGTTGTGAAAACTGGACAGCCACATGCAGAAGAATGAACCTGGACCATTTTCTTACACCACATGCAAAAATAGACTCAAAATGGATGAAAGACCTCAATGTGAGACAGGAATCCATCCAAATCCTTGAGGAGAACACAGGCAGCAACCTCTTTGACCTCAGTCACAGCAACTTTTTCCTAGAAACATCGCCAAAGGCAAGGAAAGCAAGGGCAAAAATGAACTATCAGAACCTCATGCAGATAAAAAGATTTTGTATAGCAAAGGAAACAGTCAACAAAACCAAAAGGCCACTAACAGAATGGGAGAAGCTATTTGCAAATGACATATCAGATAAAGGGCTAGTATCCAAAATCTATAAAGAACTTCTCAAACTCAACACCTAAAGAACAAATAATCCAATCAAGAAATGGGCGGAAGACATGAATAAACATTTCTACAAAGACATCCAAATGGCCAACAGACACATGAAAAAGTGTTCAACATCACTTATCATCAGGGAAATACAATTCAAAACCACAGTGATATACCAGCTCACACCAGTCAGAATGGCTAAAATTAACAAGTCAGGAAATGACAGGTGTTGGCAAGGATGTGGAGAAAGGGGAACCCTCCTACACTGTTGGTAGGAATACAAGCTGGTGCAGCTACTCTGGAAAACAGTATGGAGGTTCCTCAAAAAGTTGAAAATAGAGCTACCCTATGACCCAGCAATTGCACTACTGGGTACTTACCACAAAGATACAAATGTAGTGGTCTGAAGGGGCACATGCACCTCAATGTTTATAGCAGCATTGTCCATAATACCCAAACTATGGAGGAGCCCAGATGTCCACCGACAGATGAATAAAGAAGAGGTGGTATATTTATACAATGGAATGTTATGCAGCCATCAAAAAATGAACTCTTGCCATTTCCATTTACAACAACGTCAATGGAACTAGAGGGTATTATGCTAAGCGAAATAAGTCAATCAGAGAAAGACAATTATCACATGATCTCACTGATATGAAGAATGTGAGAAATAAGACAGAGGATCACAGAGAGAAAGAGGGAAAATGAGACAAGATGAAACCAGAGAGGGAGACAAAACATAATAGACTCTTAATCTCAGCAAAGAAACTGAGGGTTGCTGGAGTGGAGGGGGGTGAGAGGGATGGGATGGCTGGGTGGCAGACATTGGGAGGGTATGTACTATGCTGAGTGCTGTGAATTGTGTAAGACTGATGAATCACAGACCTGTACCCCTGAAACAAATAATACATTATATGCTAATTAAAAAAAAAAACAACAGATTTTTACCTATAGAGAACAAACTGATGGTGACCAAAGGGGAGGTAGGTGGGGGGGATGGGAGAAATAGGTGATGGGAATGAAGGCATGCACTTGTTGTGATGTGATGAGCACCGGGTAATGTATGGAAGTGTTGAATCTCTATATTGTATACCTGAACCTACTATAAACACTGTATGTTAACTAACTGGAATTAAAACAAAAACTTAAAGAAAAAGGGAAAAAAAGGAAATACTAAAGAACACTACCACCACCACCAAAAATTTTTCTTCCACGGACGTCTAATATGTAAAAGTCTCACCATTCAGTAAAAGAATTCAGAAACAAAGATTCAGCATTTAGACTTTCCTGGACTCGTGCACTAAAATTATATGGAGATATTTTTGCTTGAGAGAAGCAAGAGATTAGCATGAGTTCATATATCTGGTGTCTTGATTATCCTTTTTCATTGAGTAGAATAGGGTCCTCAGAGAACAGGACTCATGACAGTTAAGAGAGGATGGATGGGGGAGATATTAAGAATGTCTACAACAAGAAACAGGCTCAGATAGAGCTGCAACTGATGGGTGTACAGGCACCTAGGTCAGCTTGCTCAAGGGTATGAATGAATGGGAGAATGGGCCACCAGAAGGCAATCTTAGCAAGATACCTTCTTCATAGATTGTCCTGTTATCAAAGTGCTGGAGTATGGAAAGTCCAAAAGGGTAAGAATCACTGGCCTAACTAATTCAGCTTTATCTGCAATAAACCAAAGCTCTGAACTTAAAAATGCCGGTGTCATAACTAAGGTTCCAAGCCTAGGACACCTCACCATTCTCTGCACACATCTCAAATATTTCTTCCTTCAGGGCCCTCCACTCTCTCAAAATGCAGTACTAAGTCATTAAGGAGGGCCTCCAAGTTTAGCTCTTTCTCAGCATCTGCTGTATATATATCAGTGTAATCCATGAATGCCTGCTACTTGGTTAGATATTGAAGCCTTTCTGAGCAGTGAGGGGAGTAAGGATCTCAATTCACTAAGTGTCAAAGTAATGAATGGGGGAAGTGAAGCAAAATGAAGCCAATGATCAGCAGCAGCAAGAACTACAAAAAAGCCTGCAACAAACCTCATGCTTTTCACTTTAAAGAGCTACTAAAGGAAAGGGATCTATGAGGCATAGGACAACAGATATTGCCTGGGCAGAGTAAGCATTGCACCAATGTATATTGAGTGAAAGTTAGAAAAGTAATCGGAAGCCAGGTAGAGGTACCCAGTAACCAGAGATAGAAATTTGCTTTTTTTCTCTTTTTAGAAAAAATTCTGCACCTCCCCTTATATTTTATAGTATCTTTTATATTTTCCTAAATGCATGAAACTGTTTCTCTTTTGTTCCTTTATAAAGACTTAAGAAATGCACCCTTTTCCATGGAATTTGACTATGTAGGTGTACCTGCCAGTGACTGTAGGATAACTTCTTGCAATCCAAAGAATGAGCCCAGTTTACATGAGAAACCCATTGATTTGGACCCTACACATGTGGAACTGGTGATGATTTAACCAGTGGATATTGTAAACAAGATAACCAGAGGGATACTTAAATCTATACAAAGAAATAGCCAGCTAACCATTTATGGAAAACACAAGAATAATCCTTTTTTTTTAAGATTTATTTATTCATTATTTTATTTTTTTTTTAAAGATTTTATTTATTTGACAGAGAGAAACACAGCGAGAGAGGGAACACAAGCAGAGGGAATGGTAGCAGGAGAAGCAGGCTTCCTGCTGAGCAGGGATCCCGATGCAGGGCTCAATCCCACGACCCTGGGATCATGACCTGAGCTGAAGGCAGACGCTTAACAACTGAGCCACCCAGGCGCCCCTATTTATTCATTATTTTAGAGAGAGAGGAACATGGGGAGAGAGAAGAGAGAGAATCCCAAGCAGACTCCCCACTGAGCATGGAGCCCAATGCAGGGCTCAATCTCACCATCCTGAGGTCATGACCTGAGCTGAAATCAAGAATTGGGCCCTTCATATGCACCCCAATGTTCACAGCAGCAATGTCCACAATAGCCAAACTGTGGAAAGAGCCAACATGCCCTTCAACAGACAAATGGATAAAGAATATATGGTCCAGGGGCACCTAGGTGGCTCAGTGGGTTAAAGCCTCTGCCTTCGGCTCAGGTCATGATCTCAGGGTCCTGGGATTGAGCCCCACATTGGGCTCTCTGCTCAGCAGGGAGCCTGCTTCCTCCTCTCTCTCTGCCTGCCTCTCTGCCTACTTGTGATCTCTCTCTCTCTCTGTCAAATAAATAAATAAAATCTTAAAAAAAAAGAAACAAAAAAAACCAAAAAAGAAACAAGATATGGTCCATATACACAATGGAATATTACTCAACCATCCGAAAGAGTGAATACCCAACTTTTGCGTCAACATGGATGGGACTGGACAAGATTATGCTGAGTGAAATAAGTCAAGCAGAGAAAGTCAATTATCATATGGTTTCACTTACTTGTGGAATACAAGGAATGACATGGAGGATATTAGAAGGAAAGAAAAAGTGAATTGGGGCAAATCAGAGGAGGATTTGAACCATGAGAGACTGTGGACTCTGAGAAACAATCCGAGGGTTTTAGAGGGAAGGGTGTGGGGGGATGGGTGAGTCTGGTGGTGAGTATTAAGGAGGGCACATATTGCATGGAGCACTGGGTGTTGTACATTAACAATGAATCATGGAACACTGCATCAAAAACTAATGATGTATTTTATGGTGACTAACATAACACAATAAAAAATAAAAGAATCGGGCCCTTAACTGACTGAGCCACCCAGGCATCCCAGAATAATTCATAGTAATATTTTTAAGTGGCTCTTCTAAGGACCCATATACCAGTCAATACAACATCAAAATGCTTCATTAATTCAGACAGCTCTTTGCTCAACATCTCCATCCTTTATCCCAAAACATTGATGATATATTTTAGTTTTGAAAAATATAGAGAGTGACTTGGCTGTACAGGTATAGCTAATGCTAAGTGGTCCCTGAAAAGCTTGGGTTTTAAGCTGAGAGAATGAAAGACCCAAGAGATCCTCTCAAATATGGAGAGTTTTCTGAATTCAGCCAAAGACATTCCCATGGGTTAAAAAAAATAAGAATCTTTTTCCACTTAAGTTAAACTCTACCTCTCTGCAGGCAGCTTCCACTTGTTAAATACCATTAAGGTCCACTCTACCTTGGGGGAAAAAATGTATTTTAGTTCTCTAGGGATGTGAAAGAATGAACCAAGTAGTTTCTAAAATGAAGTAGACACTCTACATTGTTTATCTTCCCACTGATAAGGAAAGAAGCCTTTCCTACAATGTTGCACAAGTCTTTAAAACACATTTTGAGAGTTAGAGAGAGATAAACAGTGACAGGGAAACAGAAAAACAGAGAGATTGAGCTCTAGGAAGAACTGAGAGTCAAGACCAAAATGTGAAGGCTAGAAATCCTGGCCCATACTGGCCAAAGTATACCTAGGTTGAGATTATAAGAAACCAGGGGTTCTCTATCTTAATAAATGTAATCTAACTCATTATAGTCCAGATGAGATTGGAAATGATGAAATACTATCTAACCAACAATAGCTATTTTCCAAAAATCAACTATAAAATAAGCAGTCCCAGAAAATCCAGGTAAGGAAAGTAAGAATAAAAGAATGAAACTTAATAGATTATTTTCTCCTCAATGTGGAGTTTTAGAGAGAGAAAATAGTAACATGGACAGGCCCAATCTGAATGCTAAGGAAGAGAGAACAAGCTAAAGGACAGTCTCTTCCTTTATAATTCTTTTCCAACCTGTTGCGTGCTGCGCGGCAACTCGTCCAGGGCTCCGAGGGTAAGGGGATGGGGAAATAGAAGAGATGTAAAGAGATGGGAACAGGAGGGACACAGTGGGCGATGTCCAAGCAGTGCCACTTTATTCAAAGTTCTACAGCATTATATAGTATGAGTGAAACAATGATAAGGAAGCACTTATTCTGCATGCATGAGAAACTCTTCAAGCTTCCCCACTATCTCTATCCCAGGCGTTCAAGGCTGACTCTCTAGCTAGTGGATAGGTTGTTTATACCAGGTGCACAAACTTCAAAAGAACGTTGGATGTAGTTTGTAGACCAGCAAAAACATCACAGACTCACAACAGATTTATG
>JAQQSY010002434.1:0-13681 GCA_028646535.1 Procyon lotor
CACCCAAATACTTTATGCAAAGTCCTACACTTCAGTTCCCAGATGGGGACAGAGCTGGGACGCAAACACAAGCCCGCCTTAACCCAAACCCCAAACACTGGGTCACCCCCACCCACAGCAAAGCGGAGGCATTCAGCCTCTGGGTATGATACAAAGGACCGGAGAAGACACAAGGCACAGATCACGCACCCTGACAAAACTGTTGGGAGGACCAGGTGACAGACAGTGTGGGTAAAGGGTCTGGGGTGCTGGAGGTGTAGGGGTGCCCCCTTTTTCTCCATTCTTCCCCAGAAGACTGCAGCCTGATATCGTAGTGGGAATTCGTTTAAACTGCTGCCCTTCCCAGGAGTGTCTGCATTTTAAGTAAAAGACTGAATTTGAGCACCTCCTCAGTGGGAAGATAATGTGGGGTTCAGGGCTCTGTTCAGATCCTCAGGTCGTGGGAAGAAGCCCTATTCAACTCTCTCTACTCAAGAATGCAGCCACACTCAGCCCTCCCGTCCTCCCGTCCTCCTGAGCCTCTCTGCCAGGTCTTGCAGGGGGAAGGGATTCCTCGCTCTGTGTCCTGGGGAACAATAGCAGACCCGCACTGGTTTCAGAGCTAACGAATGCCTCTTCATCAGCTCCTTGCTGGGGTGAGGCCCGGGCCTGCGTCTGCTTGGGGGGCTGCTTCTGCCAGCCCGCTTGGGGAGTGTCATTTAAAATCTGTCCATCTCGGAAGACAGTCTCCTGTCACGTGACAGCGGAGCCCGGAGAGGCAGGACGCTACAGACAGAAGTGTCCTTTCTAATGACACATGCAGACCAGTGGGAAGCGCTGCCAGGGAAGAGGCCACGGAGGGGAGCAGTGACCGACACAGCCCCGGGGAGAGCAAGAGCGGGGCTCGGAGACCGCGCCCCACTGAGGCTCAGCCTCCCCTCCCAGGGGCAATTTGGGGCAGTTTGGGGCAGCAGCAGCCTAACAATTTCACGGCGTGACTCAGACCTTGTTTCGCAGTGGTTTATTCTATAATTTGTCCCTACTTCTGTTATAAAGGGAAAGTCATTCTGCATTCAGGAAGCACCATCGATCCTGGCTAATCTGGTCTATAAGGGGCAATTGAAACAGACAGGTTGCCGTGGTAACGTTCCTGTTTTATTTATAGTAACAAGTTCAAGGTATGGAAAGTGGGAGGCAGTGCCTCTCAGCCTGCGGTTTCCGAGCTGTGTTGGGAGGCGTGGGAGGTGGGGGAAAGATTCTAAAACCGTGAGATAGGGCAGGGGTTCTGCCTTCCACCTCCATTACACCTATAGATGCCTTGCTTTCATCTCTTACATTTTAGAACTCTGCAGGCTTGAAACAGAAGAAGAAAAAAGAAAAAGAATGAAAGAAGAAAAGAAGCCCAGAGTACTGTCATGAAGAGCACCGCACCAGGAATTACAAGACTAGGTCGCCGTCCCCTACGACCCCAGACGGGCAGAGCCTGACACCCGTGGCTGTTCCTGGCCCTCAGGACCCGTCCTCAGGGCCAGTCCGCTCCCATGCAGACCCACGCCAAGGTCCGTCACCTTTCCCAACCTGGGTTCTAGGCTCTTCTGAGCACCACACTTGACTCCGAGGTCTGCCTCCAGGCCTGGTTTCTGCACGAACCGCAGCACGTGGCCTCCTCCAGTAGGACACGTGTGCAAACCCCAATATCCTGGAAGGTCAGACTCGTTTTTGCACAGACCCTGGGGTAAACCTTCTCCTGCCGTCTCTGTTTAGGAAGGGGAATCTCGAGACTACAGGATGAGCTGTTATAAGATCTGCTTCCTTTCAACTGTTTATGCATGTGTCCTTGATACCAGAGAAAAGGAAGAAGGGAAGGCGGGGGTGGGGGGGTGGGGCGGGCGCAGGTGGAGGGAAGAAAAAGCCTCAGCAGCTAAGGGTGATAAAAGAAAAGCCATAGTTGTCACTCACAGCCTTCTGTACCTAGACTCTGATTTGACACAAGCTACACTCAGGCCTGTGGAATAGGGAAGACAGTCCGGGTTCTCCCCTTTGTTGTTTCTCTCTCTCTGCATCCTCTCTGCCATTTTGGCCTTGGGGGAAGGTGCAGGTGAATGCCACCACAGGAAGGAGGTGAACATGACTTAAGAGAGGGCTCTGCCGGACTGGAAGAAGGGGAAAGATGGCCCTATGTGCCACCTTTGGGGTGTGGGTAAGGGAAGGGAGGAAGGACGAGGCAAGGATTACACACGTGGATACCTCTGTGACAAAACCCAGAGGGAAAGGGGTGGTTTTAGGTGGGTTCAAAGTCTGGGGGCGCCTGGGTGACTCAGTAAGTTAAACGTCCAATGCTTGATTTCGGCTCAGGTCATGATCTCAGGGTTGTGGGATCAAGCCCCGTGTCCGGCTGCATGCTGGTCATAGACCCTGCTCAAGATTGTCTCTCTCTCCCTCTGCCCCTCCCCACCCTACTTGCTTGCTTGCTTGTTCGCACTCTTTAAAAAAAAATAATAAAAATAAATAATAATTAATAATAATAATAATAAAAGATGGGTTGAAGTTCTAGTCAAAAGCAGAGAGGGGCCTTTGTGTCCCACTGTCTGTCTAAAACTCCCTGTGGAGAAACCACCAGGTTGTCAAGATAGCTAGAGTGGGCGTAGGTAGCAGAGACAAAGGGGGGGCATGGGTAGACAGGTAAACAGCCTGCGTTGGCCTCCAGAGAAGCTTTAACAACCAAAGCCTATCTGATGTGTCAGGGAAGGAACCAGAAGTCCCTCCCTGCCTGGAAGGTAGCTGATGGTAGTTGGTAACCTTGACAGCAGAGACTGGGATGGAAGAGAGAAGGAAGACTATAGCCAGGGCCTCAGGAAAGATCACTTCTTGAGTCAGGATTCAACCCGAGAATGATCCATGGTACTAAACAAGAGTCAAAGCAGGAACGCAAGAGTCAGCCAAGAGGGGTTATCCAAGTTCACCGGCCACAGATTTCAGCAGCAGCCAGTCAGCTAAGTAGAGACCAGTGAGGATCCAAGGACCCCTGGGTCTAAGGATCACTCTACCGCTATACCCAGATACTCCCTGGGAGGAAAGGGGGAGGAAAGGAATCAGGGAAAGGCAGCTTAGAGAGCTTGGAGAGAACTTGGAATTGATTAAATTGTCCAAAAATGTAGAGCGACTACAAGGATTAACTGCCAACTGTGTGTCTCCCCCATCACTCCCCCTCCCCCTACCAACGGTACCCTGGTCACTGTTCCACAACCATCTATCCAGGGAGGGAAAGAAAGAACCCTGATCTGTGGTGGTGGCCAGTTTCTACAGTGTAAATACTCTCACTGTGGCCAATTCCAAGCCGTCAATATAACGTTACCAAACGTGGACCTGCGAAGAGATGTCCAATAGTAAGTCATTCTACAGAATTGCCACTGCAGAGGGACAGTAGATGGAAATGACTCCAAGAGCATAGATAACAGCGAAGGCAGTGAAATAATTAAGAAGTCATGTTCTGTATATTCATTCTCTTTCAGTATCATTTAACTGTCAGTTTATATAAGGTATATAATTTTATATTAATTTCTAATAACAGCTGGGTTTCACAACTGGCTCCCAAGATTTAGGGAAATGTAATGGTTGGCTCTGCTGGGCTGGTGTGAACCTGCTCCAGCACATCACTGCCCCTACCTCACCCCTGCTGCCCACTCACACTGCGCCGTGGAATTCACGAGGAAACCCTCTCTTTCAATAATAAAAGGGGACCCGTAACACAAAGCTATAGGTTCTTTCCAAATCTAAAGAGAGGCTATATTAGTTTTTGCCCTACAAGGCATGATCCTGAGTTTGGCTCGCTTTTTGTTCCAAGCATCTCAGGGACATCTCTTTCAGTTTTGACTTAGACCTGGGCGATCGACCTCTGCCCTAGACCTTACTCTTTGGAAGCCCCTGCTTTGGCCCCGCTTCATCTCTGCTCCTCCTCACTGGATGAGAAGTTAGGGGGGAAAGGGGTGGTGCCCACAAAAACCTCAGGCCTCCCCTTCTAACCCATCCACAACGTATGCAAGATTCCCTTCCCCAGTGGCCACGAGCCTGCCTCCAGAACTCTGCAGACCTCTCCGCTGGACCTGTCCTCCCAAGGGCAAACTGCAATGCTACTCTCGTGTTCACACATACGCCTGTGGGGTGACCAAGACAAGGCTTTTGTGGCAGTGGATAGAGAGGTTGGATGTTCAAGTAGGATGTCTCCAGCTACATGTGCAAAGCTCCTCACGGGGCTGGATGGAACTAGGGATGGCACGAGAATGGGGTCTCTGTGTGCACCCTTGGCCTGGTCCCCAGGGGCAGTAATGGGCTCCGTGCTCTAATCCCAGCTCTACAGAACACAGCTTTCTTTTTCCTTGCCCCTCTCATGGCTACCAGGCCAGCTCCACAAATACACAGAAGGAGTCTCAGCCAAAAGCTGAACTTGATCCTTTCTTTGGGGTGAGAGTCTAATCAGAACTGTAGCAGAGTTAGCATGACTGCCCTTGAAGGATAGACAATGACAAGTCTTCCTGATGCTATGACAAGCTGGCTTAACTGGGTCTGCAACTCTCATAAGCCTGAAAATTCTTTCCTAATGGCTCCAGGTCCTCCAGCAGGGTGAGAAATTGAAAACTCTATTCAGTTCAAAGAGCATTTGCTGAGTACCTATTATGGGCAAGAAACCTTCGTTGATGCTTTATGCTTAATCATGTGCGAAAGACATTAGGCTCTGTCATCAGGGAATGTATCATATAATGCATTAAGGGAGGTAGGGCCTGATGAAAATGCACATTAAAGAAATTGTAACAGCAGGTGGAATTTTGTCAGTATGATAGCAGGTTAAAAAGTGCATGAGAAATTGCCCAAAACTGGAAACAACCGAGATGTCCTTCAGTGAATGAATGGGTAAACAGTGACAGGTCCATAAAATGGAATATTAATAACAATAAAAATAGGGGCACCTGGGTGGCTCAGTGGGTTAAAGCCTCTGCCTTTGGCTCAGGTCATGATCTCAGGGTCCTGGGATCGAGCCCCACATTGGGCTCTATGCTCAGTGGGGAGCCTGCTTTTCCCTCTCTCTGCCTGCCTCTCTGCTTACTTGTGATATCTCTCTCTGTCAAATAAATAAATAAAATCTTAAAAAAAATAGGGGTGCCTGGGTGGCTCAGTCATTAAGCATCTGCCTTTGGCTTGGGTCATGATCCCAGGGTCCTGAGATTGAGCCCTGGGTCAGCCTCCCTGCTCAGCAGGAAGCCTGCTTCTCCCACTCCCCCAGCTTTTGTTCCCTCTCTCACTGTGTCTGTCTGTGTCATCTTTAAAAAATTAAAGTAAAAATAAGTGAACTATCAAAAAAAAAGGAAGAACCTTGAATGCATACTGATAAGGGCTTAGCCTCCATACTATAGGACTCCAACTATAGGATATTCTAGACAAGCAAAACTATAGAGAAAATAAAAGATCAGTGGTTGCCAGGGTTTCAGAGGGAGGGGGATGAAAATGTGGAGCACAGTGAATTTTTAGAACTGAGACACTGTTCTTTCTGATATCATTATGGTGGGTACCCGACATTATGCATTTGCCAAAACCCAAAGAACTGTACGATATAGAGAGTAAACCTTCATGTCAACTATGGACTTCATTTAGTAATAATGTGTCGATACTTGTTCAATAATTGTAGCAAACATATCATGCAATGATGCAATGGTGCAAGATGTTAATAAAAAGGGAAATAGAAAAATAACAAGTGTTGGCAAGGATATGGAGAAATCAGAGCCCTTGGGGACTGCTGATTGGAAGGCAAAATGGTGCAGCCACTACAGAAAACAGTGTAGAGGTTCTTCAAAAAGTCAAACAAAGAACTATCATAGCATCGAGCAATTCCAATTCTGAGTATATGCCTGAAAGAATTGAAAACACAGATGTGAACAGATATTTATACACCCAAGTTCATGCAGCATTATTCACAATAGTCAAAAGGTGGAAACAATCATATAGATAGATAGATATAGATATTATTCAACCTCAAAAAAGAAATGGAATTCTGGCATAGTCTACCACATGGATGAATCTTGGGAACATTATGCTAAGTGAAATAAGCCAGGCAAACACACACACACACACACACACACACACACACACAAATACTGTTTGTTCCCACTTATACGAGATACTAGATTCAGAGAGACAGAAAGGAGGAGAGAAGTTACTGGAAAAAGGGCAAGTGGGGAGTTAGTGTTTAATGGGTACAGGGTTTCAGTCTGGGAAGATGAAAAAGTGCGGGAGGCAGATGGTGATGAGAGTTATACAACCAGTGTACTTAATACTACAGAAAATCACTCTTAAAAATTATTAAAATGGAAAACTTTATGTTATATATATTTTATCACAATAAATAATAATAATAGGGGAAAATGCACAGGGATGGGGAGGATGTGCAAACTCTCTCCACTGTCTGCTTAATTTTTCTATAAACCTAAACTTGTTCTAAAAAATGAAGTTAGGGGCACTTGGGCAGCTCAGTCAGTTAAGTATCTGACTTTTGATTTTGGCTCAGGTTGTGATCTCAGGGTTGTAAGATCCAGCCCTGCATCAGGCTCCACACTAGGCATGGAGTCTGCTTAAGAGTCTCTCTCTCCTTCTCCTTCTGCCCCTCCCCCCACATCTCTCTCTCCCTCTCTAAAAAAAATGAAGTCATTAATTTTTTTTAAAAAGTACATGAGAGCTCAAAGACCCCATCCAATCGAGAGCGCAAGCTCAGAAGACCTGTGGAGAGGGTAGTTTTTGAGAAAAGCTTTACTAGATGTTAAGATTCCAACAAAGGAAGACACAGAAGAGGGAAGGAGCTACAAAGAGAGTCAAGGAGGTGAGCATGTGGACAGAAAAAACAAAGGAAAGATGGTTGAGATGAATAAATCAACTAGTCTGACTGCAGTTCATAGGGATGTAGGTGAACCAAGAGAAAATACTTAGAAACATAAGTACATTCATTAATTAAACAATAATTATTTTAAAACTTGCTACATGCCAGGCCCAGTCACAGCCACTGGGGCTGGAATGTGACAGCCCTTGTCTGCACACAGCTCACATTCTAGCGGAATATTCCACAGAGGTCCGGACTGCCAGGTGAGCTGCTCTTTCTATATAATCTAAGAACGGCGGGGTTAGTGATTATTTTACTGAAATGTAAATTATGAAGTATGATGGCCCTTGAAGACTGTGACCTCCAGAGACATCTCCTTCTGCCTCCCTTTCTTAGTATGAAAGTATAATAGTACTTAGTATGAAAGTGTAATATCCTTATACCGGTGATTCTCAGATGTTGATGAGGGGCAAGTTGTTTCCCTGTTCCTCAGAAATCTGAGGGGCACTCAGGCTGGATTGAAAACTAACATGCCTTGAGAGATTCTGAGACATCTCTCTAGGAGGGAATGCTATCCCCACATGTACAACTCTCACACAAATCAGGATCTGGTCAGAAACACAGGGACCACTCCAGGTATTTCAAGGAAGGGATTGAATTCAGGGAACTGGAGGCTCGCAGAATTGTCGGTAAGGCTGAGGAAGCAGAAGTCAGGGAAAGATGTCATTAGCTTCCAGGAAGTCTGGAGTTAGGGGACGTTCGGAAAGTTACTGCTGAGGATCTCAGCTTCCTACAACACCCAGAGAGACGAAGTGCAGGAGGACACCCAGAAGTTACTTCAAAACTCCACATCTGCCATCCCTCAGGGCTCTGGGTTTCCCTGCTGCTCCAAAGCGCTTCTCACCAGCAGAAAATCCACTGAGAACTCTCATACTCAGGGAGGATGAGGAATCTAGTTCCCAGGCTTCCAGCCTCCAATACAGAGAAAACACAGGTGGAACTAGGCATGAATGCTGGCTGCCTAAAAATACCCTCTCTTGTGGGTTGAACTGTGACTTTCAAAAGATACGTTCAAGTCCTAACCCCTGGAGCCTGCGAAGGTGATTTTACCTGGAAGCAGGGTTTTGGTGGATGTAATCAAGTTAAAATGAGTTCATCCCATGTTAGCGGGTCCTAATCCAATAAACAGCGTCCTTATAAGAAGAAGGAATTCAGACACGGACAGGGCAGAAGGCTGAGGGAAGATGGAGGCATCGGCAGGCTGAGGGGAGAGCTGCTGGCAGAGCCCAGAGGAGGCAGGCAGGGACCCTTCCCTAGAGCCTTCGGGGGGAATAAGACCCTGCTGACAACTTAGCTTCAGACTTCCAACTGCCAGAACCCTGAGACAATATAAGTCTGCTATCTTATATGATTTGTGGAAATCTGTTACAGCAGTCCTAGAGAACTAGTATACCACCTGCCTCTCATACACACACACACACACACACACACACACCCCTTATATATAGCCCAGTGCCCTGGTGAGCTGCTGTGACAGACAGAAATGTGCTGGGAAGCAAAGTTTGGGAGTGTGAATATTGGGAGATCAACAACTATACTGTTTTGGATGGGGTTCCCCTACATAAGAAACAGCTCTCACTGGGATGCCCATGTGGCTCAGTCAGTTAAGCGTCTGCCTTCAGCTAAGGTCATGATCCTGGGATCCTGGGATCAAGCCCCTGTATCGGGTTCCTTGCTCAGCGGGGTGTCTGCTTCTCCCTCTGCCTGCCGTTCCTCCTGCTTGTGCTCTCTCTTATTCTGACAAGTGAATAAAAAAAATCTTTTAAAAGGAGAGAAAGAAAAAGAAACAGCTATCATTGAAGAAGGCAGAAAGATAACAACCCCACTCCAAAGCCAGAGTCCAAGCTAGACAGGAGGACCTAAAAGCTAATCTTGATTTCCAGATATGGAAAGTCAGCGACTTTCTTACCCTTGGTAACTGTAGAAGGAGCTATGCATTTCTTCTTATTTATTTATTTGTTTGTTTATTTGTTTATTTGAGAGAGCGAGAGAGAGCATGAGAGGGGAGAAGGTCAGAGGGAGAAGCAGACTCCCCGTGGAGCTGGGAGCCCGATGTGAGACTCAATCCCAGGACTCCAGGATCATGACCTGAGCCGAAGGCAGTCGCTTAACCAACTGAGCCACCCAGGCGCCCGGAGCTATGCATTTCTGACACAAATTGGCACACAAAGTAATTTTTATTGATTTATTTGGTGTACCACTATGTTGATTTTAAAGCAGGTAGAAAATCCATTTCAAAAAGAGAAGGGCTGTCTTCTAGAAGTATAGCTAGTTACCAAATTCACGATGTTCTCGGATCAAAGTAGCTTTAGGAAAAAACAAACAAAGTAGCTTTAGGAGGGAAAGAAAGACCTGCCTCTATTTTTCCGTCTTCCCCTCAAGCCACAGATCCATGAATCCTTTGGGCCCACTCCTCAGACAACCCTACCCAGACCAGTTTAGCCTACTAGTTGCTCCCAGGCCCACCCTTTCTTAGAAAAGTTTCCCAGAATTAAACAGAAAAATCCTGAGAGTCAGCAGGTGGGCAGAAGGAAGAGAGAGGGTCTGTTTGGCCGTGTCACGTGGGTAGAGGAAGAAATAAGAGGAGGCCACCAACCTACAAATACTGTGAAAATTTAAACCCTATTTCTTAAAAAATAATTATTTTTCCTGGACTGGTATCAAAGAGGCTATCCTCTCCACATTTCCCTGGGCAGTATTTTTTCCCCATAGAGTAAATTTCAGAAATTACAAAATACAGATAAGAAGCAACCAGAATCAGGGGTGCCTGGGTGGCTCAGTCCTTAAGCGTCTGCCTTCGGCCCAGGTCATGGTCCCAGGGTCCTGGGATCGAGCCCCGCATCGGGCTCTCCGCTCTGCGGGAAGCCTGCTTCTCCTGCTACCATTCCCTCTGCTTGTGTTCCCTCTCTCGCTGTGTTTCTCTCTGTCAAATAAATAAAATCTTAAAAAAAAGAAGCAACTAGAATCCTAGGGGTGCCTGGGTGGTTCAGTGGGTTAAAGCCTCTGCCTTTGGCTCAGGTCATGATCTCAGGGTCCTGGTATAGATCCCTGCATCGGGCTCTCTGCTCGGCAGGGAGCCTGCTTTGCTTCCCCCTCTCTCTCTGCCTGCCTCTCTATCTACTTGTGGTCTCTCTCTCTGTTTGTCAAATAAATAAATAAAATCTTTAAAAAAAAAAAAAAAAGCAATTAGAATCCTAGTCTTGGGAAGTCTGGATATGAGCATCCATTTTTTGTTTTGTTTTGTTATCAGAGAGGGTGACTAAGAAACAGAAATGAACGCTGCGTATTTGGCCCCAACTGAAAGCAAAGTTGCCTGGAGGCGGGAGACAAGAGCTCTTGACCCCTGGGGTTCTCCAGCTGACTGTGTCACGTGCGGCATAACCTAGTGCTTTCCTCTTTGTCTTGAGCAACAGAGAAGGTTGCGCGTTGGCTAAGACCTGCTCCTCATTCGCAGGGTTGGTCTTGTTCACAGTCGTTCCCAGGGGCAGAAAACCTTACCGCAGTTTCCAATTACATGAAATGTCACGTCCAAAGACTCTCAGAGGTGGGCCTTTCTGGTGCCAGGACCTTCCTGCTAAAGCCTGGCGAGGCTTATGGTTCTGACCGGCCCCTGGAAGGCTGGCAGGAAAAGGCAGCCCCCCAGTGAGCTCGCTGACACTGATGGGTCCTGCCCGAAGCTACACTCTCACACACCATTGCTCCGGGGCTCATCTTTACAGGACACTGATCCAGGTTTAAGTCTGGAGCCTCCGCTTTGACACCAACCCAGGAAAACGCAGAGACGGGAACCGGGCAGTGACCACACACTGGCAGGTTTTACCCAGAGCTGATTTCTTCTTCCTCATCAGAATTCATTACCATCAAGATGGTGCGTCTTCTCATTAATAACCATGAGAGTGGCCAGCTCTCCTCATTTATCAACGTATGGCTCATCCAAAAATGTCGAGTGATCTAATATGATTAGGTAGTTGCAATGCCAGTGTCTTTTATCTCAGTCCCCTTCTGGACAATTTAAAAGACAACTGGGCTTTGCCTTTCATAAAAGCTGAATAATCACTAGTCTTTACAGGACTATGGAACTGTACAGTGGCCCAGAACAGGCCACTCCAATGTGGACAATGGCACACTGATTACTTTGAATTGAAGCTACGTGAGAAACAGGTGATGCAAGAATTCTCAGACTCTCCTCCATCCCCCTGAAAGGAGGAAATGAATCTTCCATATGAGAATTACTTTCCCTGTGCTAGGACATAAAAAGACATCCTCACCACCGGAGACTAGAGCCTACAAGTCAAGAAGGCTGTACAGACAAACCTTGTTACTCTTCCACCATCTACTACCTGAGCCTAAATTCTGCTTAGAGTCCCTTAGTAAGTAAAGCTCCCAAACAACTGTTTCCTTCATCTTCTCCATGCCTCACAAATTTATTATCTCTCTGTCCAAAATGTATAAACCTGCCCGCCTTGGTCATTTCTTTGGGTGTCAATTTCATCTCTGGACCCCTGTGCACATACAATAAACTTCTTTTAATCCTGTTAATCTGTCTCATATCGATTTAATTCCTAAACCAGCTAGAAGAACCGTGGTGGGAGAGAAGGAAATTCCCACCCCTCCAGAATGTTTCCCTGTCTCCCTTCCAGGCAGGAATGCATACAAGCCATTTAGGAGAGCAGCCATTTCCAATCCGTAGCCACAACTGTACTGAATACTTTCCGTGTGTATTATAACTATGCCATGAGGTATTGTTATTATTCCCGGTTTGTTAAAGTATAAATCAAGGCTGAGAAAGATTAGGTAACTCGTCCAAACCAGTGGCCAAGATGACATTTAAACATGGATGTCACTATGGTCTCAGAGAGTCCTTTACTTATGTGCTTGGTTTTTTAGAAATGGAAGGGGAGGTAGAAAGGAGGGAAGGAGGGATGAGGGGAGATGAAATATTTTTTTAATTAAAAAAAAATTCCCTAAAGCTATAATAACCAGGGAAGGAACAAGGCAATTGCTTGGATCCCGTATCTGCTTTATTCCTCTGGGGTCCTATTCCCCAGGGAGGAGTTTAAGCCTTGGGCCAGGCTCACTCAGGACTATTTATAGTGCTGGGCTGTTGGGCAGATCTCTTCCAAAGTGGCTATTTCCAGCTCTTTCCAATTCAAAACAACTCTTGACAGCCCTGGGCAATAACTGTGTGTTTAAGTGCTTTTCTATATCAATATCCTGGGTCTCACCGGATGCATAGATTAAAACAATATTAGTCATCCTGGTTCACTGCTTAAGTATAATAAATTAGTAGTAGCCATGCATTTGTATCCTTTGCATTGTACGAGAAAGAGCTTCTGTAGTCACTGATTTTTTTCCCCATCCCTTGGAAAGATAAAATCTAACTCTAATTAGGGCTTCAGCTGTACTTGTTTTAAGCATCTTCTAAGATTCCTCTTCCCTCTCAGTAAGAATTCCGGGATTACAGTGGGTCCTCTCTCCAGTGTAGCTGGTGTCATGAATTATGTACATACACACCATCTAGCATGAGGCCCTCCGGTCCCCAATACTGAAGAGTCCTGATGAAATTTCAGCAGCCGGCTGAAATTGTTCTCCAAAGACTCAGCCGAATGACCAAATGGCTCCTGGTAAGGAGTGTGTCTTTACTTGGTAAGAAAGTATGATTTTGGTGGTGCAGCCTTGGATTAACACCAAAAATGAATTAGGAAGTGGGGTTGGAAAGCGAAAGGGATCAAGACTGGGAGGCCCTTAAATACTATTTCTTGTGGTTTATCTTATACTAGGATGAATTTAGGGGTGGGAGAAGAATGCCAGCTGTCCTCAATTTTTCCCTTCTGGTTACATGAAATAAAAATCTCTATTAATACAAACTTTAACAGGTAACTAGTCAACCAGATGACACCAAAATGAATTTTTTAAGAGTAAGAAAGTATATATTGAAAAAAGCTTTTCAAAAGAGTGGTCCAGAATCTCACGGGACTTTACGCAGTTCTTTGTTAGAGAATAAGACAGTGCACAGGTTGGGCTACGTGACCTACTTGCTATTTTTTCTGTTTTTCTAGAACTTCCAGGTAAACTTGAGACCCAGGACCTGAGAGTAGAAGTTAGCCAGTCATGGAGCCCTCAGTGTTCCTTCATGTTTTCCTTATATATCGTTTTCTTTTCCAATTACAGAACTGACATATGTTCAGTGCAGATAATTTGGAAAAGAGAAGTATAAAGAAAAGAATTACCCATAATCCCATACTGTTAACACTGGATGTCCCTCTTGTCTTTTTTCTTTACACACACACACACACATACATGCACGTGCGTGCGCGTGTGTACATACAGGTGTGCCTCATTTTACTGCACTTTGCTCTGTTGTACTTCACAGACGCTGTTTTATACAAAGTGAAGGTTTGTGGCAATGCTGTGTAGAGGAAGCCTCACAGCCTCATTTTCCAGCAGCATTTGCTCACTTCATGTCTCTATGTCACATTGTGGTAATTCTCGGAATATTTCAGACTGTCAGTATTATTTTATTTCTAACAATGATCTGTGATCAGTGATTATAACTCACCAAAAGCTTAGAAGATGATTAATATTTAGAAATCAAGTATTTTTTAATTAAGGTATTAACAGACTATAATGCAGTGTAAACATAACTTTTATATACATTAGGAAACCCCAAAATTCATTGACTCACTTTATTGCAATACTCACTTGATTATGTGGTCTGGAGCCAGCCCTTCAGTATCTCTGTGGTATGGGTGTATGTGTGCACTTTCTTAAAAATTAATT
>JAQQSY010002437.1:0-13679 GCA_028646535.1 Procyon lotor
CAAAGAAGAAACACCAACAGAAATTTTTAAATATTTTGAACCATATGAAAATGAAAATGCAACTTATCAAAATTTGTGGGATGCAGTAAAAGCAGAGCTTAGAGGAAAATTTATAGCACTGAATGCATGGATTAGAAGAGAGGATCTAAAATCGCTAATCTAAATTTCCACCTTAGGAAACTAGGAAAAGAACAAATTAAATCCAGAGCAAGCAGCATGGGAGAAATAAGAATTAGAGCAGGAATCAGTGATAACCAAAACAGATCAATGGAGGAAAAAAAAAAAATCAATGAAACCAAAAGCTGGTTCTTTGAAAAGATCAATAAAATTATTACCCTTCAGCCAGAATAACTAAGAAAAGACTTAATTACTAGTCACAAATTACTAATATCAGAAATGAAAGAAAGGCCATCACTACAGATCCCATGGACAGTGAAAGAATAAAGAAATATTATGAACAACCCCATTCCCACAAATTGCATGACCTACAAGAAATGGACCAATTCCTCGAAAGACACAATCTGTCCAAAATCACAAGAATAAACAGATGATCTGAACAGGCCTATATCTAAGAAACTGAATCAACAATTAATAACCTTCCAAACAGAAAACACTAGGCCACTATGGGTTTCCTGGTGAATTCTACTGCAATTTTAGGAAAATTATACCAGTTCTCTGCAATCTCTTGCAGAGGACAGAAGCTAAGGATAGGATGCTAACTTACTCCGAGATCAGCATTACCCTAACACCAAAGCCAGACAAAGACATTACAAACTAAACACTCCAGACTAACATCTCTCATGAACACGGATGCAAAAATCTTCAGTCATATTTTAATAACAATTATTTAAAGTGTTAAGTAGGTTTTAGGGGTGCCTGGGGGGCTCAGTTAAGCATCTGATTCTTGGTCTCAGTTCAGGTCTTGATCTCAGGGTCACGAGTTCAAGCCCAGCATTGGGCTCTACACTAGCTATGGAGCCTACCTAAAAAAGTTTAAAAATGCTAAATTGTTAAATTTTAAATGTTCATGTTAAAGTGAAACATTAAAATTCTAATTTAAATAAATTTTAATTAGCAAATTAGCTAGAACTGGATGTCACATTAAAAAAAAAAAAAGAATCTTGGGGCGCCTGGGTGGCTCAGTGGGTTAAGGCCTCTGCTTTCGGCTCAGGTCATGATCTCAGGGTCCTGGGATCGAGCCCCGCATCCGGCTCTCTTCTCGGAAGGAAGCCTGCTTTCCCCTCTCTCTCTGCGCCTGTCTCTCTGACTACTTGTGATCTCTCTCTGTCAAATAAATGAATAAAAACTTAAAAAAAAAAAAGAATCTGTTTAAAAAAAAAAAGAATCTTGACACAGACCATATAACCTTCACAAAACAGGTCACACACCTAAATGTAAAAATTCCAAACTATAAAACTCTTAGAGGATAACATGAGAAAAACCTAAGTGAGCTTGAGTATTGTGATGTCCTTTTTAGAGACACTGCCCAAAGCACAAACCATGATAAAAACAATCAACAATCTAGCCTCCATTAGAAACTTCTGCTCTGTGAAAGACAACGTCAAGAGAATAAGACAGGAAACAGACTGGGACAAATATGTGCACAAGTTGCACCTGATAAAGGACGGTCATGCAAAATATAAACAACTCTTAAGACTCAACCCTAAGAAAACAGATAACCTGATAAAAAATGGGCCCAAAACCTTGAAACCCAACCAACGAAGATAGACACACAGCAAGTGAGCATACGGAGAGATGCTCCACATCAGAGGTTGTCGGGGAGATGCAGATTAACACAATGAGAGAGCACCACACCCCTGCAAAAAGGGCCAAAATCCAGAGGGTTGACCACACCAGATGTTGGTGAGGATGTGGAGCAGCGGGAGCTCATTCCTAAATGCAGTCTTACCATACCAATCTAGCAATCTCGCTCCTTGGTATTTACCCAAAGGAGGTGAAAATCATGTCCACAAGAAAAACTTCACATGAGTTTTTACAGCAGCTTTATTCGTAATCACCAAAACTTGGAAGGAACCAAGATGTCCTTCAGCGGGGGACGGAGGGACGGCAGTCCATCCAGACAGTGGGACAATGGGATGTTATTCTGCACTAAAAGGAAATGAGCTATCCAGCCATGAAGGCATGGAGAAAAGTGAACTGAAGCCCGTCTAGGAAGGACACACGCTATACGAAATTCTTGGAAAGTAAAACTATGGGCCATAAACAGAAAAGTGGTCGGGGGAGTGGGAGGGATGAACAGGGGGAGCACGGAAGATTTCTGGAGCGTGAAAATTCCCTGGATGCTATCATGACAGACCCAAGTCCTTGTACATCTGTCTAAACCCACAGAAGGCACAACATCAAGAGCGAACCCTTTGGGGGACCAGGGGTCCGTGTAGGTGTATCAACTGTAACAAACGCACCACTCTGGTGAGCGATGCTGCCAACGGGGGGCTACGCGGGGCACGGGGCTAGGGCCGCACGAATTCTCTGTAACTTTCTCCTGCTTTTCCTGCGAACCTACAACTGCTTTTAAAAAATTAAAACTTAAAAAAATTCACCTCCGACGAATCAGAGTTCTCAGTGCCCCCGTTTTCACCCAGCGCTGACGGCACACACCCGGGAAGGTACCGGTGCCCCCCGCAGGCCGGCCTGCCACACCCCCCTGCTGACCAACACGCCCCATTTGCTCGGCACGGAAATCCAACTGTCAGACTCCGAGTAGGACAGATATATTTTTCACTACAACTGGTCAAGCGGGACAGTCTTCCGGCCGATTCACAGGGTAACCTGCCTTGGAGGAGGCCACAGCCGGCTCTTGGAAGTGGAATTTTCTCACTCATGCGTCAGACGCCACCTCCTTAGAGAATCCAAGGCGACGCGCCTTTGGACTGTGCACGTGGGTCAGGACAATGCCCGAGAAGCTTCCTGAACCCAAGAGAAGCAAAGAGCTAACTGTTGTCACTATCGTCCCACCAGGCAGAGCAAACTACTTTCCTACCGTGAGTAACCATCCTTCTAAAAAAAAGTAATGCCAATAGACTTTTTCTAAAACCAAAATAGAATTTTTTCCTCCAAGTACTTTATCAGAGGGGTTCTTTTTTTTTTTTCTTTTTTTGTTTAAAGATTTTATTTATTCATTTGACAGAGAGGAGAGAGATCACAAGCAGGCAGAGAGGCAGGCAGAGAGAGAGGGGGAAGCAGGCTCCCTGCTGAGCAGAGAGCCCGACGCGGGGCTCGATCCCAGGACCCTGAGATCATGACCTGAGCCGAAGGCAGAGGCTTAACCCACTGATCACCCAGGCGCCCCTATCTGAGGGGTTCTTAACTTGGAAGGAATCGCAAACGCATAGGGGAATGTGCAAAAGCGAGGAACCCACGTTGCACACTGGATTTCCACACTTTGGGAACCCCACTTCAGGCGCCTCGCGGGGGCACCCAGAGACTTGATTTTCAGCAGCCTGGACTCCCCAGGTATTCCTGGCAGCGTGTGCAGCAAGCCCAGCCCCCAACGGGGTGTTGTTGGGCTCGGACAGGAAGCCTTGACCATGAACCCACAATACTGGTGCGCACAGAGGAGGGGATGGAGGACAGGATGCCCAGCTCAGGGTTTGCAAATGCAATTACGTGTGGCACATTCCCACGCAGCTTGGCGGCGAGCCTGCGCACCGCGAGCAGCAGTATTTCTAGAAGGAGTTCTACCCTCCCTGCTCCCATCAGACCACGGTGGCTCAGCCGAGAGCATGTTACACCATCGGAGGTGACTGGAGAAGGTGGAACGGCGACCCCAGGAGACACGTAAACCCTGTCCCTGGGAATGCCACCTTATTTGGGAAAAGGTGCAATTTGTTTTTCTCGATGTAATTAAGAATGTCAAAATGAGGAGATTCATCCACGATTATGCAGAGGGGCCTCAAACCCCCTGACTAGTGGCCCTATAATAAAAGGAGAGGGCGTGTCTACAGCCATGCCGCCTTGAACATGCTCTGTCTTGTCTGATCTTGTCAGCTAAGCAGGATCGGTGAGTACTTGGATGGGAGGGAGAGGTTCCAGGGAGGAGAGGAGAAAGGGACGTGACCACGGAGATGGGGGGAAGCCGCTGCCAAGCCCAGGAGAGCCTGGAGCCGCCAGCAGCCCAAGACACAGACAGGCTTACCCTTGGAGCTGGGTGGGGGGGGGGTGCGTGGCCCAGGGCTTGAGGCCAGAAGTGCTGCTAAACACCCTCCAAGGCGCAGGACCCATCCTCCACGGTCACCGGTGCTGAGCGAGGGGGACACCTGCCCCAGCCCGGCAACCCCTTTCACCAGCCATTCCCCAAGATCTCCCACACGACCCCGTCCCTCAGAGGCTGACGGGTGTTCAAGGAAGAGCATTCTGGGACCAGGGAAGCTTGGGGAAGCCCACAGGCTCCAGGCTCCTGTGACGTGTGCAGAGTCCTTGGAAGGTGGCTGGCCCCAAGTTTCTGGCTCAGTGACCAAAGCCAGCCTCTTCCCAGCGCACAGAACGCTGGTCCTGGAAAGGCCTCACTGGTCAGGGTGGGAAAGGCCCAGAAGTTTGCAAGGGGACAGGAAGGGTGACAGCCAGGGCTGCTGTCTAACCCTGGGCTCGGTCCACCAGTCAGGGCGCCTGACGCCAGCATCCCTACGGGACCAGCCAGGACCAAGGTCAACGTCAGCCCCTTCCCCATTTGCCACCGGACACCCAAGGAAGAAGCAACTTGCTGGCCTGGGTCCCTGGTGCCTCCACCCAGAGCCCTGGCCTCGGTGGGGACAGTCAGCACGAGACCAAGCTTTGGGCAAGGAGTGGGCGCTCAGCACAGCCTGCACCCTCCCCAGGGTCCCTTGGCCTGGCCGGCCCCTCCTCCCCCTTCACCACGGGGCCTCTGCGATGCTCTATCTCCCGGAGCCAGAGTCCTCAAGGCGGGACATCCCCGAGCGCGCTGGGAGGACAGACCTGGAGCCGGGCCTCTGACGGCCCCATAAGCAGGTGCGGGGCTGCGAGTGCCACGTTGGGGATGGCCGCTGGACTCCGACCCTCTCTCCCTCATTCCACCGCAGCTCGCTTTCCTGGCGGCAATTTTTGCTCTATTTCCCAAACACTGGACCTTGGACCTGTATGACTTGGAGTGTCTTCCTAAGCACCCAAGCTCTCAAAGTTCCTTACAGAGCCTCTTTTATGTGTTTTCAAAAACACACGGAAATGACGATGCAGTTACCGAAATAAAACAGGTCCCCTCAGCATCTCCTAGTCCCCGCCGGGGGGCCTGTCCGCAGGCACAGCTGCTCGTCCTCGGAGCAGCGTCCCCCTTCCCCCACCCCAGGGGACAGGCCCCGGGCAGGTCCCCCTCCTCGCTGGAGCCCGAAGCCCCTCCTCCTCCCACACCCCACGCGGCCCTGAGACCCCGCCCCCCGGGCCACCCTCTCCTCACCGGAGATGATGGAGTCGTTCAGCGCCTCCTCATCCTGATACACCAGCAGGTCGTCCTTGAGTTCCGAATTCACGATCAAGTTCTCCTTGTTCTCCTCGGACCCTTTGGCGGCGGTCCGCTTGCTCTCCGAGACCCCATCGAAGCTCCAGGCCTCCTCCCGCTCCTTGGCCCGCTCGACGCTGGACGTTCTGGACAGGCGGACGTCCACCCGCTTCTTCGGGGACGCTTTACTGTCCCTCCCCTGGAAACTGAACCAGAGGATGCTTGCGGTTGGACTCCGTCTGCTTCACCGGAGGACCCCGCCAACCGACCCGGGGGTCCGTGAGGAAATGGCAAAAGTGGCCCCCAAATGCGTGCAGCGCCCAGCTTGTGTCCTGAAGGCGCAGGATGAGCAGCCCCACAGGGCGCACGCGCTCTGCCTGTTGGGAACCGCGGTCGTGCGCCGCGCAGGGATGCGCGAGGGCTGCCGGCCACACGTGGGGCGACACAGGTCGGGCTCCCGGACGCCTCGAGATCGCCAAGGTCACTGCGCTCAGGGTGATTCTGCCCAGCCCTACCTGCGTCCATTACCTATGTGCTTTGCCCTCCAAGGTCCCTTCTTTCTCTATGTATGGACACGTGAGACCATAGATAAAAGTGTAAGCTTTAGGAACAGGCTTAATTATCCTCTTGCCTAAGGAAACCTCGGTCTTTGGGGTCCTGGGCCATTGTGACAGCTACTTCCACAGTCTCTCCGGCCCTATCCTGGATCCCCTGGGGAAAAACACAGGGGCTTTTCGGCCAGGCTCCGATCCCTGAATGCTGCCCCACCAGAATGTGGCAACCAAGACCAAAGCACAGTGTGAAATAAAAAGATGAGGTTCTTGTCCAAAAATTAACAATTCCAAGACAGTGACAGCAATGCATGGAGCCCAGTCTAGGGGGTGGGGGGGTGACTGCACAGGTGCCGACACAAGGCTGATGGGGATTCGGGCACCCAGGTCTCCGTACCAGCGGGCGGAGGGCCTCACCTGTCCTGGCGATGCTTGGTGGCCAGCGCCCTGTGCAGCTCCTCAATGACACGGCTGGGGGGCAGCGGCCGGTGGACAGTGGTGAGATGCGGAGACCCTGTGGGCGTGGAAAGCTGTCCTCGGAGGGGAGGGTCAGCACCCTTCCCGCCAGGGCCTTGGAAGAGCGCAGGCTGGCCTGCAGTGTGAGAGGGACCAAAGAGAAAGTAAGTCTCTGGGAGCAGGGAGGAAGGACTCTGCAGAGAGACAGGAGCCCACAAGCAAGTCCCCTGAACTCTCAAAGCCTCAGCCTCCTTGGCTGTAAAATGGGCCAAGAGCTCCCTGACAGGGCCAGCGGGAGCCCGGCAGCTGGGGGGTGGGGGAGGGGGTGGCTGGCCCCCGTTACGTGTTCGTAAGCAGATTGGCTCCCGGGCGGGTCTCTGCAGAGGTGCCTCCAGCCTCCATGAATTTGTTAGATTGGCTACAAACAAATCAACTCCCTTTCTAGCCTCCACAGGAAGAGAGGGAGAGACACACGCAGATCTGAGCCACTCCGTAAAAGACAAAGCCTTTCTGATGCAACCCTAGAAGGTGGACAATGTCAACAAATACACACACACACACACCCCCCAGAAGGAAAACTTTAAGTCTCATTGAATCAGGTCATTTCTCTTTCTTCCCAAGCACCTGCTTCTGTGGGCACAGCTGGATGACACCACACAGCCCAGGCCTTGCCCTTGATGGGCCTCGAGGCCGGCTGGGCGGAGCCGGGAGAGGAAAGGCAGACAGAAAGCCAACTCAAGGGTTTCGGGGAGAGCTGAGCCAGGCAGGTGGGCTGAGGGCACCCAGGGCGGGAAGCAGGTGGGCTGGGCTACGAGCTGACAGGCCCTCCAAGCTGACGGACGCCCAACGGTGCCAGCCAGAGTCCAGGCAGAGCAGGTGGGGACTCCATCGCGAGTGTGGTCCCCAGGACCATCCCAGGTCCCCACGCTCCACTAGCCCATCCCCCGCCAGCCTCGGCCCCTGCTCATCACGGGGACAACCCCCAGCAGGCGGTGCTCTGCCGTGGCCTGGAATCCCGGCCCCATGCTTCCTGGGAAGGCATCACCAGCCCAGGGAGATCGGGGGCTGTGCTTGCCTGGGCTCACTCAGCCGGGGACTCTCATGGGGTCTCCATACTCCGTCAACCACAGACACACGGAGCGAGAGCTTCCCTCGCGGGTCCGCTGGGCACTTTCCCTGGCCCGCCTCCTCCAGCGTGGCTAGGGTGCTAGGGTCCCTCCTGCGTCTCAGGGGAGGGACCAGGCTCCGAAGCCAACCCCAATTGTGCCTCCAGGGTGTGGCGGGGGCTGGGACTGGAACGCCTCTAAGTGTAGCTGGCAGAGGCCACGGGACCCCCGTACAGAGGAGCAGCTGTCCCCCAGCTGGGCAGGGGCAGCTTCGCCCCGAGGGGGGATCACTCACATGGAGCCCGGGTCCAGGCAGGTAAGACACAGGTGAGTCGCAAACAAGAGCACCTGCTCACCTTACCGGGGCTGCTGGGACCCAGGGGGCTGCCAGACAGGAAGGCTGGTCAAGACTTGGATGGCCCAAAACTTGGATGACAGGTAAAAGTTACGTGGTTTCTACATGTTATCATTAACACTTAAACACACTTGAATGTTTAAAACGTTGGCAACCCATTCAAACAAATTAAACCCCAAACAGACCCAGCAAAGCGAGTCTGTGAGTGGGCCTGGGGGTGGGGGGACGATTCCCCGACCTCTGGTGGAGGCTGGGGGCCCCTCGCAGACAAGAAAGAGCCCTGTGGGGACTCAGCTGGTGCCTGCTGTCCCCCTGGGTCCCAGCTAAGCCCAGCCTTTGTCTTCCTCTGCTGCCACCTAGCGCTCACGCTGAAGCAAATACTTCCCCCAAAACAGAAGGAAAAAGAGGGAGGACAGAGAAAATGGAGACAAAGTCACCAGAAAGCAGGCTCAGCTGTTAGAAAGGGATCCAGATCAGAACCCCTGGTGTTGGCCGGTGCTCTCCCTGCTCCTAGTCCGGCCCCCGCCCCCCGGTCAGTCCCCCTGATGTTCCGGAGTCCCGTGGACAGGGAGGGTGGAAGTCAGGGGCGCTGAACGTGAGGCGTCGGGGACCCAGAATTTCGGCAGGGGAACGCGTGCGGCCCGCGGTCTGACCCGTCTCAAGCACGGCGGGCGCAGGCCGTCTCGGGGCTGCTGGGCTTCCCAGCGACCAGAACACGCTGTATGTCAGGCAGAAGAAAACGTGGTGGACGGTGCCCGATCGGATGGACTTCCGATGGTTTCGGGTCTCCACGGATGGAGAAGAAAATCATTACAAGACAGTGACAAGATACAGCGAGATTCGGCTCAAAACTTTCATCTGGGGCCCCCATGGCCGGCACCCTGCAGGCCTGGCCTCCTTCCCAGAGATGGAGAAGCAGGCGGGCGGGGCTCAGGACATACATCTGCTCCTCCATGGCAGCTACAGCACTCACTGAGCACCTGCTGTGTGCTGGGGTGGGGTGGGGGGGTGTCCTAGGCCACTGCCTGGGGCTGGCGGGGTCCTAGGCCTCCATCACCAAGTCCCACCCACTGGGAAGCTCAGAATAATGGGACTTCATTCTCTCGCGGCTGTTGGGGCCAAAAGTCTGAGACTGAGACGTCAGCAGGGCTGGAGGCTTCTGAGGGCTGAGAGCAACAGGCCAGCCTCCCTCCAGCTCCTGGTGGCCGCTGGAAGCCCCGGCACGCCTCGGCTTGCAAACAAGTCACTCCGCTCTCGGTCTCCCCCTCTGCATCATCTTCTGTGTCCTTTTCTGTGTCTTGTAAGGACGTTCTCACCGGATTGGGGGCCCACACGAAGGCAGGATGATTTCTTCTTGTTCCTGATGTAACTCTGTCTGCAAAGACCCTTTGCCAAAGAAGGCCCCCTTCTGAGGTTCCGGAGAGAAGTGAATTTTGAGGGGACACCATTCAGCCCACTGGGCAAGGTGAAGGGATGTGGCGGATACTGGAAGGCAAGGTGCCTGGTGCTGTGGGGTCGGGGTCGGCACTGACCGGCGGGTCAGGGTCAGCACTGACCAGGGGAAGCACGGGGGAGAATCTTGTAGCAGGAAGAGCAGCAGGGGAGCTACAAGCCTCAGGCTCAGGAGTGGGGTCGAGCGTCCATTAGCCATGGGACCCGGGACACGTTGCCAGAGCCCCCGAGCCTCCGTCTCTTTAACTGTGAACTGGACACACAGCCCCCCCCCACCCCGAGAGGCTGGCGCACCCCGAGAGGGGTGTGTACTCAGGCCTCCTTGTGGCCCAGCGGCATGGAGGGTGGAGGTCAGAGCCGCTCAGGTCTGTGGTCGTCCTCCCCCTGCCCGCTGCCCTCAGAGGCAGCAGGGAAGGATCTACTCCTCAGAACAGTCTCCTCTTACAGAAGGGCCTGCCTTCCCCCCGAGACCAGCCGTGTCTCCTGTCTCTACTCAGGATGGGATAAGAAATGCCCAAACTCCAAAAGTGAATGTTTGGACTTCCCAGGATTACTCAGCCAGTGTGGCCAAAGCTACGGAAGCGGATGCCTTTTGGGGCCTCCGCCCGGCCGTGCTCCCCTCTCCGATCTCTGCCCTGCAGGCCAGTGTTTCTCTCTGGCTCGGCCCTGCAGGATGGAGCTCACTGGGTGAAACACCACTAGCAGAGGCCCTGAGAGAGAGAGATGGAGGAAGAGGAGGGCACGGAGTGGGGGAGGAAGGGGAGAGGGGGGGAGAAGGAGAGAGAGTAGGAGAGCGACAGAGTGGAGGACACCTGAACCCCCAGAAAGACAAAGTCCTCATCCTGGGGGCTGGCTGCACCCTCTGCACTCAAGTTCTAGAAGACCCCTTGGACTCCTGCCGACGCACTGCCCCGTTTGCTCGAGGGAGCCCGAGGGGCCTACTCCTGACAACCAGAGCTCCTTGCTAAGGACTGCTCTCTTGCCTCCTGTTCTGCTCCCCCGGACCTGCCCAGAGCCCTGACCACAAAAGCAAAGGCTGAGAGCCCACCAGCCGCAGGAGCCCCCCCGACCCCAGGCCAAGGGTATGCGCTGCTGAACAGAAGCACGTGTACCTGCGGACCCACCTGTGACGTTTTTCGTGGTTTGGGAGCCTGCCTTGGGCGGCGGGGTGGGCAACAGCGGGGGGCTGGGGAGCTGGCCCATGGATCTCTCCAGGGGTCTGAGAGGACTGTCCAGGGCGTCAGACCCAGCTACGGCTTGAGAGGGCTCGTCCGCGGTCGGCGGGAGGCTGCCGGCGGCGTCTGCTTCCTCCCCTCTGGATGCGGACGGCATCTTGGCTGGTTCAAAGGCAAAACAGAGCATTCACAAGCTACTCTTCCTCCGTCGGGCTGGACGTGAGCGAGGACAGGGAGGCGGCTCGGGCTGGTGGGATTGTTAACAGGAACAGGGAACAGGAGATGCTTCCCCTACAGACCTGACCTCCTGTGAGGTCAGAGGACTGCCAGAAGAGGAAGGGGGAAGAGGGGGGGGAAGTTCCTTCAAGGTGACAGGTAATTCCGTCCCTTTTCCCACTCAGCAGGTGGTGCCAAAGTTCCTGCTCCCACCTGGCCTGGGGATGGCGGCCGTCACAGGCTTTGGAGGGACACACGCCCAGGCTCCCATCAGCCCCCGCACTGTGATCCTGGCAAATCACTAGAACCCCCCGCGCCTCCATTTACCCACATGTGACATCTGATGACAAACACCAAGAGTCCCTCATGGGATTGCTGTAAGGTTTAAATAGGAAGTAACAATGAGATGAGTAACTCAACAGCTGCTGACTTTATGGTCTGGTTTTTCCACAGCCCTGGGCCCTGGCACAGAAGTCCCATCAGGTGGTACGGGAGGCAGGGAGGTCCAGCTCTGAGGAAGGGTCAGG
This sequence comes from Procyon lotor, assembly GCA_028646535.1. Classification (NCBI taxonomy): domain Eukaryota; kingdom Metazoa; phylum Chordata; class Mammalia; order Carnivora; family Procyonidae; genus Procyon; species Procyon lotor. Next base: position 11,309 of record JAQQSY010002437.1, read on the forward strand.
CCGCCCAGAGCCCCGTGCCCGTTCCCTCTCCTTCCCTGAGCACCATCCCGAGCCTGTCTACCCCTCCACCTTCTCCCAGTCCACGAACACTCCCCATTCACTTCTCCCTTCTTCCAGATCAAGTTCTACTGACCATCACAGCACCACCCACCCCTCGGACACCCCAAGCCCTCTGCCTCACTTCCTTTCCATTTAGCTCCCCGATGAGGGCTCTGCCCCCCAGTTCCCGCCCCGTGAGTGCTGCAGGACAAAGATGATGGAGAAGCCCCAGTATCCACCACCTCCGACGGCCACTGTTGGGCTCAGCTCTGCCTCAGACTCCTCCCCCAGCTCCTCACCTCCCCCTCCCAGGGGGCCTCACCGCCAGGGGAAACTGAGGCCTTCAGATGGGGGTGGGGCACTCTTCTTGGATGCCTGATTCAAACAATGGTCCCTGAAACTCCATATTCCCCCCCTCCTCCCTGATACAGCATCCCGGTGCCCACCCGGGATCCCAGCACTGCCTGCCTTCTCAGAACACACCCCAGGTGCCCAGCACCGTGCCTGTTACACATCTCAGTTTTTTTTAGGACCAGCTGAGGAGGAAGATACAGACGCTTATCAGGAACAGCTAGTGGGATTCATCCATGAGGAAGGGTTCTGAAGGGTGGGGCGCTGTCCGCGGTGCTGAGAACACATGCGGGCCTGATCCCCACCCTTCAAGAACTTCCAAAGAAACTTCAGCGGTGGACACCACGCGTTCCACGGATCCCATGTCGTTACCATTTCTGGTCTTTTATTCTCCATGGCTGATTCCATGGAAAAGGACATTCCCGTGGCACAACATGGATAGGCCCATTTCTGGGCCCTGGGGGTCTGGCAAGGTGAGCTGTGTATGACCTGGACTCCACGGGTTCCCTTGGCTGTGCTGCCCAGGGACAGGCTAACGGGGAGACTGAGCGGCCTGGGTCAGGGTCCAGGCAGGTCCGCTTGGTATGTCTCAGCTGTCCTCCGTCTCCAACACATTCCTCTTCAGCTTCCAGATACCTGTTCCCCGGGTCCCTCCTGCCACCTTGGCTGTGCCTGCTCAGCCTCTCACCAGCACCCCGTGGGCTGCCCAGGACCTCAGTCCATGGCTCTAACTCTCCCACCCAGTCCTCTGACTTCAGAATCAATCTCATCTTTCTGTCAACCTTTGACCTTCCCTCCAAGCTCCAGACTCATACGTTATCAACCACTGTGACATCTCCATCTGGAGGTCAGAAAGACAAAATGAAACATTCTCAAACCCATCTCCCGATTTCCCAGGGGAAAGCCCTCCCCAGGCTTCCCCTCTCTCTCACACGCATCCATCATCCACCCACCCATCTTGCAAGTGTCCTAAAACATTTTCAATTAACATCTGCAATCTTGAAACAATTATGGGGTCCAGGCAGCCTTCTGGGAGTCACAGACATGGCACGAAACCAGACAGATCCTTCACCAGGCCTCCTACACACCCACTGAACAGCCACCCTGCACACCCAGTACCTTGCCCCTTGTATGGAACTCGCAGATAAACCCTGGCTGGTCTACTTCCAAAATAGTTCCCAGCTATGTCCACTTCTCCCTGTGCAAACTTCCGTGGCCTCTGCCCAGACCGCAGCAATGGCCTCTAGACTCCTTCCCGCCCTGCCACGCCCCCTGCCCCCAAACCACTCTTGAAAGCAGGGGTTGGCAAACTTTTTTTATAAAGGGTTTTGCAGGCCAGAGCGTCTCCGTTGGTGCAGCAAAGCCCAGGAGGCTGGCAATTCAAACAGTAAAACTGCTGCCTGTGCCCAGAGTGGATGTGCACCACCCACAGAACTTCCTGAGATGCTGGGTAGATTTCCTCCCTGTCCATGTCACTAGGCTACCAGCCATGTGTGGCCAACGAGCAACTGACAAGTGGCCAGTGTGACCGGGAAGCTGATTTTTTCTTTATTTCACTTAGGTTGAATTAATTTAAGTATCCATGCAGCCAGAGAGTGCTGTGCTGGACGGGGCGGCTGCAGACTTCTGGGAGGGAGTCTGTGGTCACAGCCCATACCATCCTCGACCAGAGAGACTGCAGGGTAAGCTTCTAACGGCCCCGTGGAAGTCCCAAGGTGAAAGGCAGGTCCCCCACTTCTGCTCTGAGAGCTCTGGGACCCAACATATCAGGTGTCCCCAAATCCCCTCCAACACCTTCCGCAAAACTCATCCTAGCTTGTCACACACGACCCCTATGTCCCTGATCTTTCTGGGGCTCTCAGGCTGGGAAAGAGGGGCTCCAATATCTGTTTCAGCCTGCACCTTCCTCCACAGCTCATGTGAGTGTGCAGCTACCATTATAGTTTGGAATCTTGTTGAAATCAGATTGCTAACATCTCTT
>JAQQSY010002438.1:0-13678 GCA_028646535.1 Procyon lotor
CCAGCACTGGGAAGCTACGAGGACTCAGTTGGTCAGCTTCTGTGGGGAAGAGGAGTTGTAAATGAGAAGGAGCTCCACTCAGTCCGGGATCACAGTGGGCAGGAGGGCTTCGAGGACTGACACCCGCAGTGTCCGAGTGGAGCGCAGGCATGGCGGGGCACTGCAGCCTCCGGCTCTGCACTGCTCTCTCAGCTCTGTTTCGGTCTCAGCGGCCCCACCCCAACCCCAGTTTTAGTTGCTTTTGTTTTTCTTCTGTAAGTCCACAGGAAAACTCAGAGAAAACAAAACCACTTGGGAAGCGAGCCCCGGGTGAAATGGGAAGGGAGTGGTCCCGGGTACCCAGGGGCAGGATAACCTCTACTTCCCCTGACAACACCCCCCCCACCTTGCACCGCACCCTAAATTATACTCTAGTTTAAGCAAAGAATAGCATCTACAGAAATCCAACCTCAAACGTGCCACAGCACTAAAAAGCAGGGAGAACTTTCTGGTTGCCTTGCTGGAGCACCCGAAGGAGGGGGGAGTGAGGACAGATGAGTCCCCGCCAGGCCCTCCAGCCAGGCCTGACCTTCCCACTGTAAGTGAATCACCAGAACAAAACAAAATGACTGTCCATCCCAGTTCTGCGTCTTCAGAATGCCTTGCCTTAGCAACTCACGGACACCAGAGCACCCGCTCTGTCTGACCGCTGTCTCTTTCCTGCATTTCCTGTTGGGGACTGTCACCTTAAACCAACCATACAGACAGTCGTAAAATCAAAGTAGAACATTCTCTTCTTGAGTGAGTTTAATTCCTCCGAGAATCATAACTTTAGATCCCAAAGGGCTGCCTCAGAGATCATTCACTTCCATCCCTCTCGTTTCACAGAAGAGGAATGAAGGTTCAGAGAGCTGAATGGCCTTCTCAAAGGCATGCAGCTAATATGTGGCGAACTGGGGCTGGACACAGGTCTCTTGGTATTCCTGGATCCAAGTTTTACAGATGGCTGCAGAGATAAATACTGATTTTATGTCTCTACATCCTCATACCTCCATCCATCCAGCCATCCATCCGTCACCCACCCCTGGAGGAAGAAAAGTATCCCGGGAATAGCCAGGTCCAGCAGCATCCCTCTGCACGGGCCCCAGAGTCCAGGGCAGAGCCAAGCCCGCAAGGAAGGCAGGGGCCCTGAGTTCTCATTAGTTCTCATCACCACAGCGAGCAGTCCGGCTCCGGCCCAGCTCCTGTCAGTCAACCTCGTTCACGGAGCATCTATTGGGTACGCAGTGTCGCCTTAGTGGAAAAAAGACAGGAGCCCGAGTGCTCTGGGGGGCCTGCCTTACATCCGTGAAGTGGGAATACTGCTGTGGCAGAGACAACATGAAATGGAAGACCCACTGGTTCATTTTACTTTAAAGTCATGTGTAAGCCAGCATACGTCTGCCAACGAGGGGTTTAAAGAGAAGGAAGCTCATATCCTCCCCCATCAAAGATGATGAATGAAATATTAAGATGACAAAATGAAAATAACTTCCAAGCTTTAACATATTCTAGGACTTGCTCAAGATTTCTAACATATAGCCCCATGAAGTGTACCATTTTTCAGGGCATGGAAAGAGTGGGGAGGCCTAAAGGATTTGCAGGGTGTCAAGCTTATGGATGGGTTTGCTCCTTTACAAAGAGCAAAACAGACTGACCTAGGTTTGGGGGTGCAGGTGGGGGGTGTGGGGTGAGGGGCAGGTTCCACCTCCCCAGACCAGGAGGCTGGCCAGATAGCTGTCACTCCACTAACCTAAGGTGCAGTGAGCACGGGGCTGGCTGCAATTGTGAATTCTTCCCACTGGAGGGCAGGAGTGTGGCGCTCTGCCTTCCCCAGCACTGTCCCGGAGAGGGCGCTGGGGGGGGGGGGGGGGGGGGGGGGGGGGGGGGGGGGTGTGCAGCTGAGGCTTTGCAATTTGCCAGCAGGCAAACACCGGCAGATGGTGAGCGACAGGTGCTTATCATCACAATCGCCACACAAGGGGCCTGCCGCAGTGGCCAAATTCACTTCACCTGGGTACTTAGAGGCTCCCGGCACACTTGTCCCAGCAGACAAAGCTTGTAATTTATAGGTTTGCAATCACACCTGTGAAAACCCACTTAAAATGTCAAGGCCTGGACTTAAAATAGCAATTGTACTGATTTTGTTTAAAGAACGGGAAAGGAAGAAAAGAGAAAGAAAAACATGTGGGATGAGGGCCAAAGCAGCACACAGCCGCGGGTCTGGTGGCAACGAGGGCGTCCTAAGACCTGGCTTGGCTTCCGGTTAGAGTAATGAGCAGGCAAACTGACGACGACTGATCAGACAACTGCCGAGGAGAAACTTAGTAACCAGCATGTGGGACCTCTGCTTCTGCATTCATCTCAGTCTGGATCCGCTCTCTGACCAAGCAGGGGGAATAATTAGGGTCTTTGTTTCTCTGAGTAGTAAGGGAGGCCTGACCACACTTAACTCTTACCGAATAAAGTTCACCTCCCTCCTGAGTTTGAGATCTATCTTGATGTTTAATAAAGGCCCTGGATATGGGCAGTGGGGGCCCCAAACCAAGGCCCAGCCAAGGGCCTCTGTTCAGGCCAGGTCCCCCTCTGTGGCACTAGTAGCACTGATAACACTCATCAGGGGACTCTGCATCATCTTCAAAGGCCCGACCCCCTGGGGCTGTTTCTCAGCTCCGGCCAAACGGGGCTGCTCCAAAGAACCCCATCCTAGGCCAGTTTTCCCTGCCCCGGCCCTGTTCCCCTGGACTAATCCAGGGACTCCAACCCCGCCCCGTGCACCAGTGGCCCTCACCTCGTGCACCTCTACTGCTGCCCAAGTCTTCCCCGTGTTGCTGGGCAGACGGGCATTTCCACTGACACAGCACATCTTTGCCCGTGAGTCCGAAGGGTCCCTCCAGCCCCGACACCCTCATCAAATTCACCTTGCCCTCAGTGGGCTTCTCTGATACCCCCCATCTGTCCCTACCCCCCAGAGCCACCAGGGGCACAAACTAGAAACCCTGACCCACACGTCAGCGTGTGGAGCTCACCTCTTCAACAGCCCTCAGCTCCAACCCTCTGGGGCGCCTGGGTGGCTCAGCCATTAGACGTCTGCCTTTGGCTCAGGTCACGACCCCAGTGTCCAGGGATGTAGTTCGGCATCGCGGGGGGGTCCTGCTGAGTGGGGAGTCTACTTCTCCCTCTCCCTCTTCCCCCTCCCTGCCCTGCTCATGCTCTCTCTCCCTCTCCCAAATAAATAAAATCTTAAAAAAAAAAAAAATCAGCCCTCTCTCTGCACCTTCCCACACCAATGCCTTGGGTCAGCCTCCGCCATTTCTTGCCTGGGACCGTCGGTACTCTCAGACGGCACCTCTCCTCCCTCCAGACTCTCCCACCCCATGCGGCCTTTCTCTGCGAACCAGTGTCTTCCCACTGAATGACTGTCCTTGGATCTCCAACTACAGACACCCAAGAGTCCTTCTGAAGCAGAGGTCCCTGGTCCCCTGTCCCCTCGCCCAGGAGGCTGACTCTCCTTGTTCTCGCTTGGCACTGGGGAGCCGTCTTCCTGAGACGCTGGGCCCAGGCACAGACACATGTCCTTGCACGTGCCAGTTTCTCAGCCTGCCTGGATGTCTCTCCCGGTCTCTATCTCTTGAACCCACTCCTTTATGCTCCATGCCTTTGCCCACTGAGTCCTATGCGTCAGAGACTGTGGGTACTAGAGTCAGTGGGGACAAGAGGACAACAAAAACAGTCTTTGTAAGCAAGAGGTACAACGCTGAGGAGACAATGTAAAGAACCCAAAATTACGTGACACTGAGGTAAGAACTCAAAGAAATATGTGCCAGGTGCAACCAGTTCCCCAAGGGAAGTTAACCAGCCCTCCTGACGGGCGCATTTCATGAAGGGCAGAATTTAGATTGGTCTTGGCATTAGTCACTAGGTAGAAAAAGCAGGGGAAAGCATTCAGATGAGGCAAAGAAAGCACCATGGGTGAAAACAAGAAAAGTCTGGAAGGATGACTCATTGAGATGACTAAGAGTCATCTGGGGTAGCCTGCGAATCAAGTCTAAGGGGGTAGGTATGATGAGGGCTCCCGATGATGACCGTCCAAACACACACGTAAGAGTTCACATTTCAGCCGGTAGGTTTTGTGACTAGGAGTCTTCTGCCTTCTTGGTACTTCTTTCTACGTGGAGGACCTTTGCCGGTATAGTCCTGCGTCTCACCATCCTTGACTCCTTTTGCTGGAGAAGAGTTCTCTCTTCACCAATGGGTGAATCCGAGATAGGGAAGCTGGACACTTCCTGTCCTTCCATGGGTGCTCGGCCACCCCGCCCCCCTTGAGGAGGCCTGCTTCCTGGGGCCCGAGAGTGTGCCTCTTGTGGGCTTCACTCTTCAGAAGCCCCCTGTCACCGTGCTTCGAAAGCTGATACTGAAAAATGTGTATCCTTAGTAAGAGAGATGCTAGGCTGATCACCACAGCCTTCTCTCACCCTGTCTTTAAACTATTCTGAACTGAAAATTGTTGTGTTCTTGGGCCTTCTCCATCCCCCAATGATAGGGAATGATGGTTCTGAGGAGGGCAAGAGAGTCAGATCTGAGTCCCGGAAGCGGGCGGGGCGGCAACATGGAGAATGGGGCCGAGGGGCAGAACGTGGAGGAAGCTGCAGGGACGGGGAGATGGGGGGCAGGGGACAGAGCTGGATGGACAGAACCTGGTGACCCGCTGGTTTTAGGAGGGACAGAGAAGAGGAAGCAGCCCCCGAGGTTTTTAGCTGGGGCACCTGAGGGCCAGGAGGGCATCCACTGCAACCCTTCAAAACCCTGCTCACATGCTACATCCCGGGAGACTTCGGCAGCTCCCCAGCTCTTGTGGTGCTCTCTCTCCAGTGCTCCCTCGGCTCTAGGTACACACCCTTCATACCGTTTGTCACATAGGAACATGCTTCATTTGATGGATCATTCCCATCTGTACCTGGAGATCCTTGGAAGGGGGCACCTCGGCAGGGGGAACAGGCACTCTCTTGCTAGACTGTCTGGATGTCGGCCCTAGCTCTGCCCCTTACCATCTGTGTGACCTTGAGCCAGGTTGTGAACCTCTCTGGGCCTTCATTTCATCTATAAAAGAGGGCTAAATAAAGTGCCTCCCCTGCAAGAAATCCTCAAACGTGCCATTCGTGAGAAGTGCTTAGACTAGCGCCTGGCTCCCAGAGAGCATTACTATAATCTCCCTGCCAGCTATCCGTGCAGCTTCAGCATCAGAGACCGCTTTGAGGAACACTCAGTAAGTGCTCTGTGAACAGATGACAGACTTACAGGGACCACGCGAGATGAAGGAGAGACCAATGTGGGGACAAGAAGTGGTTCATCATGTCCTTGATAAAATGACAATCACATAGGCACCAAGGCAAACCAAAAGTCACTGACGTAAGGGAGCATATGCTAAGTGTCAAATAAGTAAAACAGAGAAAAGTCTCTAAAACTTAAAGAGAGGCTGGAGGACACCCTGCAGGGCAGGTGACTGGAGAGAGCTTCCTGGACATGACCTTGGGAAGACCTTGTTGGCCACTGATGCCCCAGGGAGGGATTGTATGCAGGTGTTGTGAGAAGTGATGCTGCCCCCATCCCAGGAGTCTTGCCTCCTGCCTCAAGCTCTTGGTGGTCCCCAGGGCTCCGGCACTGGGGCGGGGGGAGGGCAGCACTCACCTCTGCCCACCCTCTGTACTTGGCCATTCTATAAGTCACGCACCTGATGCACGTGCCAGAGAGACATGTGAGAAGCACACGGTTAAAATCTCCAGGCTCCTCTGACTCACTCCCCTAACCAACTCTTACATCTAGTCTCACCGGGGTGGAAAAAATACATCTGAACATTAATTCTGGAGTGCAGGTACAAAGGAGATCATCATTCTCTTTCACTGTTCAAGATAAAACAGGGCAGAACAAGCTCAAGGTGCTCTGGCACAGCTCAGATTTCTGACAGCTGACCCTAAAAATAGACGCTGTGAAATGAAAGGCAATAAAAAACTCCTTAAAAATACAAAGTTTAGTCTTGCCAAAAAAAAAAAGCTCAAATCTGATTAAGCCTCTAGATTCACTACTAATTTGCAGAAAAAAAAAAAGAGGACAAAGACATCTGTTAAATCAGAGTATACTATAAAATCAGTAAAATCTTGAATGTGGGCAAATCTACAGGATGACAAAGCTAGGTCCTTCGACAAATAAACTGTAAAAGAGAGACAACTAGAGACAGAGGGAAAACCATACATTAAGAGACTTAAAAGTCATGCCAACCAATTCTAAGTGGATGTTGATTCAAACAAACTGCTAAAAATACCAAATTTTACAAAATATTCTAAGTCTGAACATTGATTAGATATCTGATAGTATTAGGAAATTATTCTTTCTCAAGATGTGACAATGGTATGGTGGCTGCATCAAACCAAACATTCTGACTTTTCAGAGATGCATTCTGAACTACTAAAGGTGGATCTGCTTCAAAATAATTCAGCGCGGGGATGGTGGGTAGGGAATATAAGGGAATAAGAAACCCATACGGTGCCCACTGTTGAAGCTGGACAGTGGATGGTACCTGATGGGTTGTCTACTTCCACATACGTTTGAAATTTTCTAGGATTATGATGAAAGCCTGAGTTCATTTTCTGGACCAAGTAAGTGAAAAGTGAAGAATCTTAAGCTTAAATGTAAAATAAGACTTTTCTCCAAAATAATAAAACAAATTAAGAAGGGTAGACACAAAATGGTAAGTTAAGATCTTAGCTCACTTTGTCCTCTTTTTTAAAAAATTTAAATTCAATTAATTAACACAGAATGTATTATTTTCAGAAGTAAAGTTTAGAGATTCGTCAGTTGCATCCAACACCCAGTGCTCATGACATCACGTGCCCTCCTTAACGCCCAGCACCCAGTTACCCCATCCCCCCTACCAACCCTCCAGCAACCCTCAGTCCATTTCCTATAGTTAAGACTCTCTTATGGTTTGTCCCCCTCTCTGGTTTTTTCTTATTTTCTTTTTCCCTCCCTTCCCTTATCAGAGAAAGACAATTACCATTTCATTCTTCTATGGAATTTAAGAAATGAGACAGAGGGTCATGGAGGAAGATCTTACTTCATTTTAAAGAAGAGGAAAGAGTCCTAGGAGAGTGGAGCTAGAGGTCCCCAAGGGCTTTTCCTTTCACAGAGGAAGCTCATCCCACAGGGCTTGGCCCATCAAAGTCAGCCTGTGGGGCAGAAACTGTGTGGTCGGATTACCTTCAAGAACATCTCACGTGGCCTACTAGCCAGAGTCCGCCATCTTGTACATAAACCCTTGTACAGCCTACATATGCTACAGGCATGGTAACTATCCTTGCCCCTTCATGTAGCTGAATTCCCATAAGTGAAATAAATGCATGTACAGTATACCTTCAGAAGGGATTTGACCAGCACTTGCCCAGGTGACCCGTTTTGGATGCTGGGTGGCCTCATGTGTTTAATCTTGACTGTTAGACTAGTGGCTGTTTTGGGTTATTACAAGAAGGTCCTGTCTGCAAATTTCTAAAAGAACTTGGTGCACAAGGGTTTTCATCGTTGTTGTTTTGTTTTTTTAAAGAGATACCATGGGGAGTGTTGCTGTCACTTTTGGGTAAAAAAGTAATGACTTACCACACAAAGGAGCCAAAGCACGACATAGAGTATCTGGGTTTTAGAGAAGAGATCTTGTCCAAATTTTATGCACACGATAGCTTCCAGGAAACCAATGACCCTAGTCAAACAGAACGAGATTAAATATTAATTCTTATCATATGTATCATACATATGCATATAAACAGTGCAGGGCTGACATATGCATTACCAGAAATACACATTATTCCTTCTACACAGGTAGCAGGCTCCCCACAAATGATACATTCTATTCCATAGCAATTTCTTCAGAAATACCACGCATATTTAGATTGCATACAAAGTTTTTATTGTTATTTTTCTTAAGACTTAATTTTTTTTGGAGCAGTTTTAGGTTCACAGCAAAACTGAGGGCAAACTACAGAGATCTGCCATATAGCTCCCCTCATGTCACGATATGTCCCCACAAGGGTCCATTTGTCACGAGTGACGAGGCTAGGGACACGTCACCATCACCCAAAGACCACGGTTCTGGTGAGCATTCATTCTTGGTGTCATATATTCTGTGGGTTTGGACTAATGTACAGTGCTGTGCATCGACCATTATGAGATCCTACAGGGGAGTTACACTGCCCTAAAAACCCTGTCTTCTGGGGTGCCTGGGTGGCTCAGTCGTTAAGTGTCTGCCTTCGGCCCAGGTCAGATCCCAGGGGCCTGGGATCGAGCCCGCATCGGGCTCCCTGCTCTGCAGGAAGCCTGCTTCTCCCGCTACCATTCCCTCTGCTTGTGTTCCCTCTCTAGCTGTGTTTCTCTCTGTCAAATAAATAAAATCTTAAAAAACAAAAACAAAAACAAAAAACCCTGTCTTCTGCCTATTGGTCTCTCCACACCTCCCCAGATATAATGAAATATTTTTCACATTTTCCTTTCTCCCAGACCAAAACCTCAGCTCCTAGATTTTATTTATTTATTTATTTTAAAGATTTTCTTTATTTATTTGAGAGAGAGAGAGCGAGTCTGAGAGGGGAGAAGGTCAGAGAAAGAAGCAGACTCCCCATGGAGCTGGGAGCCCGATGTGGGACTCGAACCTGGCACTCCAGGATCACGACCTGAGCCGAAGGCAGTCGCTTAACCAAGTGAGCCACCCAGGCGCCCTCAGCTACTAGATTTTAATAGATGGAAGGCTTGAGCTCAGCCTATCACCATCGGGGTGAACTGTCACCCCCTCTATTGGAATCCATTTATTCTGACACTCAAGTTCTTCAGCTGTTGGCAAATTTGTCTTGTCTCGGGCTAGTATGTGCCCCCTGTTGTCCATGGATCCCAACTCTGTCCTCTAGTCATCGGGGCAAGTTTGAGCCTTCCGAGTTGTCCTTCAGTGACCTAAAGACAGCAATCATATTCTCTCCCAGACTTCAAAGCATTTCCAGACCCAATCAATATTCCGTTCTTGCTGACTATGTAAATAATCCTTTATCCTCCAAATAAAAAAATGTTACAGAAAACAATTTCGTTTTACCCTTTAGTTAAAAGAGCCGGGGGGGTGGGGACAGGGATAAACCACTCTTATGTTCTACATCTTCACTTATGACTATAAAGATCAGACCTTTACTAAGGTTCAGAGCTTGAAGGTAAGAGCAGAGGAGCTGGCTGTGTGACCCCAAGGACGACCCAAGAATGCTGATTTCAGACTTCACTTTAGGTGTCCCTCCCTTGAGGTGCAATCTGGTCAATCAGGGGCTGGCATAGTCACACAGATTCTCTCAAAAGGCAAGAAGGGGCTCAGGAGGTCCTCGGTCCCCTTACCCATGGGCAGACACAAAGATCAACGCCATGAGCAAATGTATGGATGTCTCTAAACAACTGAACGCCTCAAATCTGAACCAAAGCAGAAAATCTTAATGTATCTTTAGAGAGTTTGGGGCTCTTTCTCCCTAGCCCCGACCAAACAATGTTTAGGAGTGGTTGGCCTGAATCTCTAAAGACCACCTCCGCCCTGTGCGGCCCCCAACAAAGCACATTCTAGCGGGATCCAGTGCAGGGCTGGGGGTCACCGGGACCCTCAAGTCTGGACTGTGAGGTAATGTGAGAGGGCAGAACAGTGCACACTTAACCTCTGGCTGGGGCTTTTTGTTTTTAAGTTTTTATTTATTTATTTGACAGAGAGATAGCACAAGTAGGCAGAGCGGCAGACAGAGGGAGAGAGAGAAGCAGGCTTCAGGCTCCCCGCTGAGCAGGGAGCCTGATGCGGGGCTTGCTCCCAGGATCCTGGGATCATGACCTGAGCCAAAGGCAGACGCTTAACTGACTGAGCCACCCAGGCGCCCCTGGCTGGGGCTTCTCGAAGAATTACAAGAGCAAGTGCTCAGCCCAGAAGTCAGTATGCTCATCTGCCCTTAAGCCAGACTGAACACCCAGAGTTTACTGTGAGACTTTTGGGTATTCTCCTGGATCAAGTCACCTTTCAAAAACACAGTAACTAGGGCTGTGATTCCCAAACTTTTATGACCCGAGACCCACAGCAAGAAACACACTTTCCTTTGTGACCTCATAGGCGCATACATGTGCACACACACAACTGAAACAAAAGTTCTACAGAATAATCTGTTCCTTTAAGAAAATGCTGGTCAGGACCCACTCATAATGGGTCTTCATCATGACGTGAAGTTCAGGACAGCAGAGCGTTTCGGTCGACCACTCCAGGGTTAGGATTTGCTCCTTCATGCTGAAGAATCTTAGCTAAGCCGCGGTCCCTGTGTGTGGCCTGAGCACGTGACCACTGAGTAAACCGGCGTGGCACCAGAAAAGGAGGAAAACCAGGCCGGCTGCTGCAGAAGAAACAGTTGCAAGATGGCAGATGCTGGGGAGAAGACAGGACAGCTGCAGATGGAGGAAGGACCTGCTGATTTGGGACTGGCCTTGTCCAGAACAGAACTGGAGCTGGCAGCTGGTTGTCTAAGGGGCACCAGTAGGGTTGGGGTACATGGAGCAAAGGGCAGTTCTGACAGTGAGGCGGATGCAGTCCTGGGGCCCCCCGGGCTCAGCAGGCTTTTACCAACCCCCCAAGACCCCACCCAGAAACTTTCTCGGGAAGGAAAAGTGATGGATCACTCCGGTGACAGCCAAAGCTTGTTGGATACCTTCCTTCAGGGCCTTGTGATCAGATATCTTTTCTTTATACATCAGGCCACTTTTCTCTTGTTTGGAAACTCAGTTACGATGAGGGCTGAGTGGGGAGAAAGACGAAGATAAAGATGGTATAAAGTGCACCTCGGGGGAATCTGTCCATATCGGTCTGGCCCTAATGCCCCCACAGAGCTGGAAATGGCGTAATGGGACTTTCTAAAGAGAAAAGGGGCCGGCTTTTTCGCACTACCGCTTTCCCCTTGGTGGGGTTCCCATTCCAGCACTGGATGGAGTCCTAGCTCTCTGCTGGGCACAGTGTATTTGAGTATAAAAGGCTTAAAAGCTCAGATCTATGGCATGACTGTGGGAGACCACATTGTAAGTCTGTATGTAGCTACATCAGCGAGTAACTAATACAAACTTTGTCTGGGTATAACATTTACAGGAGAGAAAAGTGCTCTCCTCAGGAGAAAAAATTGTGGAATGGTGGGAAACCCACCTCAGGTGGTCTTGTTTGCCTTTTCCCCTCCCCCGCCTGCCTCCCTGAAAGCAAAATTCCACTGTCACTGTGATATGGGGCGCTCCTACTGTGTTCCCCCACATCTCCGCACCGTGTTAAAGCCTGAAATTACTCTAAAATTCATGAAAAGGAAGTTATAAAGCAGTTCCTAGTGATTAAAAGAAATAAGACATTTAAACACTTGCTGTTTTTTGTTTTTGTGAGAGAGAGAGAGAGAGAGAGATTGAAAGAGTGCGAGGGGAGGGGCAGAGGGACAAGAGAGAGAATCCTCAAGCCGGTTCCATGCTCAGTGCTGAGCCAAATGCAGGGCTCGAGCTCACAACCCTGAGATCATGACCTGAACTGAAATCAAGAGTCAGATGCTTAACGGACGGAGCTACCCAGGTGGCCCAACATTTGCTGTTTCAATAGGAGGTGGAAAAAACACAACATGAGGGCAGCAGGGAGACAGGAGGAGGGATGGGACAGAAGAGGACAGATAGTGGCTTCCCAGGGGCAAAGCTGCAGAGGGAAGAGCCAAGGCTCGGGCCCTGGGGCTGCTCCTTCGCCAGCTGACGGGAGGTGGCCCTCACCAGTGTCCACACGCCCAGACGGATGGCTGTGTGTGATTCCCGAGAGGCCTTTGGTATTTTCAGCATGGCCCACTAGTTCTCAAGACTCTGGGGTCCTGATAGCACACTCCTGGAAGCTCTCCACTCTCAAGAAGCGTACTAAAGAAGCCCAAGGAGCGCTCCTTTGCATTTCGCTTCATCTTATTTTGGTCCCTTTCAACAAGATGTGACTTTCTGTAGCAGCGTCTTCTGTCGCTCAGGCCCTGTTGGTTTTGCCATTTCTCCCACCATCGGGAACTGGACTTTTTGGCTGCCCGATGAGAAGCCAACTTTGCTATAACACTACCTCTCTCAGATCAGCATCTCCCTTCCCTCAACAAGGGGGAAAGAGATGGTTGAGTGGAAAATACGTCCCCTGGCAGCAGAGTGAAGACTCTGGCAAGGACTTCCGAATACGAAGAGAAAACTGCACGTGGACAGAAGGTCCCCATAAGCAGTGGAGGAGCTCTGTGGACAAGGACATGCAAAACCAGTGCTTCTTGTCCTCTCTGGGAAGGACAGGGAGAAGGAGAGCCCACCTCCCTCTTTTGCACGACTCGACAAATGTGCCCTCACACGGCCTCTGCTCGATCTCTGGAAGTTCTCTCTCCTGTCAGATCACCCGACAGTGAAAAGCGGATCCATGTTGTCACCTGGTAAGCTACTCTTAGGGTATGAAAATCAGTTTCTATCACAGAATGTATGAGAAATAAGGACAACAATGCTTTGTGGTCTAGGAGCGGAGAAAAGCCTGCCTACACCTAACTGGAGTAACCCCTCAGATTCTGAAAGGAGAGCTAGGGACACACACACACACACACACACACACACACACACAGAAAGAAAAACGTTTAGAAGGAATAACAAAGAAATGGTAACCACAATTATCTCTGGCCAGGTGATTTCTCTGGATCATCTTTAGTTTCTTCTTTTGCCACTTTTTAACCTATACATACGTATTACCTTTTTAATTGGGAAAAGGAAAGTTAACTCTGTTTAAAAATCGGTTGAAAGTAGTAATTTCTTCCCTATGATGGGTTTTCATCAAATTTTTTTTATGCCATCACACTCAATTTAGAACCAAGGTAGGTCTTGAATCTAAGCTGCCTCGGGGACTGAACTTCACACACGGATGTGCTGGACATCTTCGGAACCTTGGTTGCTAAGTGGAATGTGAACCGTTGGTGACATCTAAGCAAAAGAACCACTTACCTGAGACACCGAAGATGATCTCGCATTTAACACCGCAGGGTTCAACTAGATAGCCTATGGTCTCTTTCAAATCATTCATTATTTTTTTTCTTTTAAGATTTTATTTAGACTCAAGTTAATTAACATATAGTGTGGTACTAGTTTCAGGTACAGAATTTAGTGATTCATCAGTTGCAGGTAACACCCCGTGCTCATTAAAACCAGTCCCTCCTTAATGCCCATCACTCATTTACACTCATTTATTCAATCCCCCTGCCCACCTACCTCCCCTCAAGAAACCCTCAGTTTGTTCTCTATAGTTATGGTCTTTCAAAACATTTAAATAATAATATATGAAGATAACACTGGTATCTGTATAACAGACAATGAATTGTGACAAGTGTTAGTTCTCTTTGGAACAATAAAATTACGCCTTGGTAGTTAGTAAGCAGCTGTTCTGAGGGGTCTTTCTGATGTGAAAGTAACATAAAGCATCAGTAAGCCTATCACAAAATGATGTCCCAAACATGTCACTGTATTTAGAGGGAATCTGAACAATCCATCGTCTATTTATTGCATAAAATAAAGTCTCCCAAGTTCTGTGCAGGAAATACCTTTTGATTTCCTC
>JAQQSY010002439.1:0-13678 GCA_028646535.1 Procyon lotor
TAATTTTTGGTGAATGCACAATATTCTAAATTATTTACTTTTTACCCTAACGCTAGATGTTTATGTGCTTTGCATATTTCATTACTGTGAACAACTCCACAAGTGTCTTTATCTTGATTACTCTAAAGAGAATTACTAGCATGTAAAGGATGATTATTTTAAAATACAATTATTAAGTCACTAAGATTAGTCACTTCAATGCACTATAAGCCTACTGTCCAATTGCTTTCTCCTGAATATGGTATGAAAGTCTATGTCTTACTATGTGTTAGGATACATTAATTATTATTTATGTTTAATAAATATTTGAATGACTAAAAATATAAAAACATATTTGAGCTATCTTTAGTTGCATATATTTAATTACTAGTAAAACCAAATGCTATTTCATACATTAATTTGACATCAAGATTTCAGCTTTTATGGGTTATTTCAGGTTAATATGCAGAAGTTTTGTGATTTTTTTTCTAATCTATTTGACTGTTCTCTGTATAAAATAACTACCATTATCAGTATTTACTGTTGAAAATATTTTCTCTATTTCAGTTTTCTTTCAATTTACTTATGGTGTTAACACTAGAGCTATTCTAATATACAGTAGGGACTGTCATCTCTAATACTTTTTAAAAATTCATTTAGTCTACTTACTCTTGAAGACAAATTTTAGAATTTGCTAAATTCCAAAATTAACCCTGTCAGACTTTGTTAAATTATTAATAATGTGAAAAAGTGATATCTTTACAATATTCAGTTTTCCTAGCAATAAGTTTTTGTAGTTTTTTCCCATGTAACTTCCATCCTTACCTTATTAACCTTTTCCCCAGGTATTTTCTATTTGGGCTGCTGCTGCTAGCCATGTATGGAATCTCTCCTTCATTTTAGATGATATAAGAGATTACTATTTTCTGTACATTGCTTTTGTATTTGATTGCATGCTTAATTCTATTGTTAAGTTGTATATTTTTCTTTTTTTAATTTAATTTTTTCACTGTTCCAAGATTCATTGTTCATGTACCACACCCAGT
Source organism: Procyon lotor (assembly GCA_028646535.1). Classification (NCBI taxonomy): domain Eukaryota; kingdom Metazoa; phylum Chordata; class Mammalia; order Carnivora; family Procyonidae; genus Procyon; species Procyon lotor. The sequence goes on from JAQQSY010002439.1 coordinate 1,026, forward strand.
GCTCCATGCAATACATGCCCTCCTCAATACCCACTGAGGAGGTGGAAAACCCAACCCCCCACAACCTTCCCCTCCAAAACCTTCAGTTTGTTGCAGTCTCTCATGGTTCATCTCCCCATCTGATTTCCCACAATTCACCCTTCCTTTCCTTCTCACAATGTCCTCCATGTTTTTCCTTATGCTCTACACGGAAGTGAGACCATAAGGTAATTGGATCTCTCCGCTTGACTTATTTCACTCAGCATAATCTCTTCCAGTCCCGTCCATGTTGACACAAAAGTTGGGTATTCATCCTTTCTGATGGAGGCATAACATTTCATTGTATATATGACCACGTCTTCTTTATCCATTCATCTGCTGGAGGGCATCTTGGTTCTTTCCACAGTTTGGTGATTGTGGCCATTGCTTCTATGAACATTGGGGTACATATGGCCCTTCTTTATACTGCATCTACTTCTTTGGGGTAAATACCCAGTAGTGCAATTGCAGGGTCATAAGGTAGCTCTATGTTTAATTTCTTGAGGAATCTCCACACTGTTTTCCAAAGTGGCTACAATAACTTGCATCCCCACCAACAATGTAAAAGAGTTTCCCTTTCTCCACATCCTCTCTAACATTTGTTGTTTACTGTCCTGTTGATTTTGGCCATTCTAACTGGTGTAAGGTGGTATCTCAGTGTGGTTTTGATTTAAATCTCCCTGATGGCTAAAGATGATGAACATTTTTTCATGTATCTGTTAACCATTTGTATGTCTTCTTTGGAGAAGTATCTGTTCATGTCTTCTGCCCATTTTTTGACAAGATTATCTGTTTTGTGAGTGTTGAGTATGAGGAGTTCTTTATAGATCTTAGATATCAGACCTTTGTTTGTAGTGTCATTTGCGAATATCTTCTCCCATTCCGTGGGTTGCCTGTTTGTTTTGTTGACTGTTTCCTTTGCTGGGCAGAAGCTTTTTATCCTGATGAAGTCCCAAAAGTTCATTTTCACTTTTGTTTCCTTTGCCTTTGGAAACATGTCCTGAAAGAAGTTACTGTGGCTGATGTCGAAGAGGTTACTGCCTATGTTCTCCTCTAGAGTTTTGATAGATTCCTGCCTCACGTTAAGGTCTTTTATCCATTTCGCGTTTATGTTTGTGTGTGGTGTAAGAGAATGGTCAAGTTTCATTCTTCTACACATAGCTGTCCAATTTTCCCAGCACTGTTTATTAAAAAGACTGTCTTTTTCCCACTCGATATTTTTTCCTGCTTTGTCAAAGCTTATTTGACCATAGAGTTGTGGGTCCATATCTGGGCTCTCTACTCTGTTCCACTCGTCTATGTGTCTGTTTCTGTGCCAGTACCATGCTGTCTTGGTGATCATAGCTTTGTATGTAGTAAAGCTTGAAATCAGGCAATGTGATGCCCCCAGCTTTGTTTTTTCATTTTCAACATTTCCTTAGCAATTTGGGGTCTATCTGGTTCCATACAAATTTTAGGATTGCTTGTTCCAGCCCTTTGAGAAATGCCGGTGGAATTTTGATCGGGATGGCATGAAAAGTGTAGATTGCTCTGGGCAGTATAGACATTTTAACAATGTTTATTCTTCCGATCCATGAGCATGGAATGCTTTTCCACCTTTTTGTGTCTTCTTCAATTTCTTTCATGAGCATTCTATAGTTCCTCAAGTACAGATCCTTCACCTCTTTGGTTAGGTTTCTTCCCACGTATCTTATGGTTCTTGGTGCTACAATAAATGGAATCGATTCTCTAATTTCCCTTTCCATATTTTCATTGTTAGTGTATAGGAAAGCAACTGATTTCTGCACACTGATTTTGTATCCTGCCACATTACTGAATTGCTGTATGAGTTCTAGTAGTTTCAGGGTGGAGTCTTTTGGGTTTTCCATATAAAGTATCATGTCATCTGCGAAGAGAGAGAGTTTGGCTTCTTCTTTGTCAATTTCAATACCTTTTATTTCTTTTTGTTGACTGATTGCTGTTGCTAGGACTTCTAGTACTATGTTGAACAAGAATCGTGAGAGTGGGCATCCTTGTCATGTTCTTGATCTCAAAGGGAAGGCTGTCAGCTTTTCCCCATTGAGAATGATATTCGCTGTGGGCTTTTCATAGATAGATTTTATGAAGTTGAGGAATGTCCCTTCTATCACTATACTTTGAAGAGTTTTAATCAGGAAAAGATGCTGAATTTTGTCAAATGCTTTTTCTGAATCAGTTGAGAGGACTATGTGGTTCTTCCCTCTTCTCTTATTGATTTGTTCTATCACATTGATTGATTTGTGAATGTTGGACCACCCTTGCATCCCAGGGATAAATCCCACCTGGTCATGGTGGATCATCTTTTTAATGTGCTGTTGGATCCTATTAGCTAGGATCTTGTTGAGAATCTTGGCATCCATATTCATCAGGGATATTGGTCTCAAATTCTCCTTTTGGATGGGGTCTTAGCCTGGTTTGAGGATCAGGGTTATACTGGCTTCATAGAAAGAGTCTGGAAGTTTTCCTTCTGTTTCTATTTTTTGAAACAGTTTCAGGAGAATAGATATTATTTCTTCCTTGAATGTTTGGTAATATTCCCCAGGGAATCTGTCAAGTCTTGGACTCTTGTTTTTTGGGAGGTTTTTGATCACTGCTTCAATCTCATTACTAGATATTGGTCTCTTCAGGTTGTCAATTTCCTCCTGTTTCAGTCTGGGAAGTTTATAGGTTTCCAGGAATGCATCCATTTCCTCTAGGTTGTTTAACTTATTGGCATATAGCTGTTGATAATAATTTCCGATGATTGTTTCTATTTCCCTTGGATTAGTCATGATCTCTTCCCTTTCATTCATAATTTTGTTAATTTGGGTCTTCTCTCTTTCCTTTGGATTAGTTTGGCCAGTGGCTTATTGGTGTCATTGATTCTTTCAAAAAACCAACTTCCGGATTCGTTGATGTGTTCTACTGTTTCTCTAGTTTCTAACTCGTTGATCTTTGCTCTAATCTTGATTATTTCCCTTCTTGTGCATGAGGTTGGCTTAATTTGTTGTTGATTTTCCAGTTCCTTAAGGTGTAGAGAGAGCTGGTGTATTTGGGATTTTTCCGTTTTTTTGACAGGCTTGGATTGCAATGTATTTCCCCCTTAGGACCACCTTTGCCATGTCCCATAGGTATTGGACCAATGTGTTTTCATTGGTTTCTATGAATTGTTTAAGTTCTTCTTTGATTTCCTGGTTGATCCAAACATTCTTGAGCAGGTTGGTCTTTAGTCTCCAAGTGTTTGAATTCCTTCCAAACTTTTTCTTGTGGTTGAGTTCCAGTTTCAAAGCATCATGGTCTGAGGATATACAGGGCATCATCTCAATCTTTTGGTATTGGTTGAATCCTGATTTGTGACTCAGTATGTGGTCTATTCTGGAGAAAGTTTCATGTGCACTCAAGAAGAATGAATATTCTGTTGTTTTAGGGTAGAATGTTATGTATATATGAGGTCTATGTGGTCCAATGTGTCATTCAAAGCTCTTGTTTCTTTATTGATTTTCTGTTTGGATGATCTGTCTGTTACTGAAAGTGGCGTGTTAAGATCTCCTATAATTAATGTATTCATACCAATATGACTCTTTACACTGATTAACAGTTGGCTTATGTAGTTGGCTGCTCTTATATTGGGGGCATAAATATTTACAATTGTTGGATCTTCTTGGAGGATAGAGCCTTTAAGAATGATGTAGTGTCCTTCTGTATCTCTGACTATAGTCCTTAGCTTAAAATCTATCTGATATGAGAATCGCTACCCCAGCTTTCTTTTGAGCCCTGTTGGCATGAAAGATGGTTCTCCATCCCTTCACTTTAAGTCTGGATATATCTTTAGGTTTCAAATGTGTGTCTTGTAGACAGCATATGGATGGGTCCTGTTGTTTTATCCAGTCTGTGACACTGTGCAGTTTTATGGGAGCATTTAGGCAATTCACATTGAGAGTGATTATTGAAAGATAAGTTTTTATTGACATCATGTTGCCTGTGAAGTCCTTATTTCTATAGGTTGTAAATTTCTGTTCTATGTCACTCATGGGTTCTTTCTACTTTTATAGAACCCCCCCCTTAATATTTCTTGTAGTGTTGGCTTGGTGGTCACATACCCTTTTAAACCTTTCCAGTCTTGGAAGCTATTTATCTCTCCATCCATTCTAAATGCCAGTCTTGCTGGAAAAATAACTCTTGGCAGTATGTTCTCTCATTTAGCTCCCTGAATATGTTTTGCCAGCCCTTTCTGGCTTGCCAGGTTTCTGTGGACAAGAATTGTTATTTTTGATGGGTTATTCTGATGTTATTCTGATGGGTCTTCCTCTGTATGTAAGGAATCTCTTCCCCCTACCTGCCCTCTGGACCTCTTGTCTAAAATTATAACTCGTGAATCACACAATGAGATGTCTAGATGATTTTCTAGACTTGTTGATCTTGGGGAGTGTCCTTTCTGCCTCTAGGACATGAACACTTGTTCCATTCCCCAGATTGGGGAAATTTTCATCCAGAATTTGTTCAGCTGTATCTTGTAGTATTTTGTCTTTCTCTATCCCCTCAGGGATTCCAATAATTCTGACGTTGGAATGTTTCATGGCGTCATTTATTTCCCTAAGTCTGTTCTCATGGTTTCTAAGCAGTTTGCTCCAGCCCATCTCCTGACCTTTCTTCTCAACCATCTTGTCCTCTAAATCACTAATTCTAACCTCTGTCTCCATTACCCTAGCTGTTAGCCTATTTAGATTAGACTGGATATCATCGAGAGCATTTTTAACATCGGCCATATTGGCTCTCAGTCCTGCCCTTAGAGATTCTATGTTGTCACTAACGTTTTTCTCCAACCTAGCCACTGCCTGGATAATTGTCAGCCTGAATTCCCTTTCTGCCATACTGTTTATGTCCATATCTAATAGTTCTGAGGGAGAGGGTGCAGTCTCTGGGTTTTTTCTGTTGAGTGTTCCTCCTCCTAGTCATTCTGATGAGAAATGGTTGAGGAGGTGTATAGCTGAATAGATCAACCTTGATCCAGGCATGGTGCATCCTGGAAGGTTTTGGAGCAATCGGAATTCACCACCAAAAGAAAGAAAAAAAGAAAAAGAAAGAGAAAAGAGAAAGAAAGAAATCCCAGCCAAAATGAGCCCCCAAAATAAGATTTATAAGGTATATAAACAAACATGAACATAAAGACCAACAAAAATAATTGACAAGAAATAAAAGAACCCAGCCAGAACAAAGCCCAAGAATAAGATTTATATATACCAGAATTATATAAAACAAAACAACAGAAACACTGACAGAAGAATAAGATGGGGTGGGGGGATGGTTATAAATCCTCAATGTAGGTGAGGAAGGTTATTTTGGATCTTCCTGGGTGTATCATTCTATTAAGCCTCTAGTTGTAATGTTAAGTAGTTTAAAAAATTAAAAGACTAAGAATCATGAGAACATAAGAAAGAAAGAAAGAAAGAAAGAAAGAAAGAAAGAAAGAAAGAAAGAAAGAAAGAAAGAGAGAAAGAAAAAGAAAGAAAGAAAGAAAGAGCGCCTGGGTGGCTCAGTGGGTTAAAGCCTCTGCCTTTGGCTCAGGTCATGATCTCAGGGTCCTGGGATCAAGCCCTGCATCGGGCTCTCTGCTCAGCAGGGAGCCTGCTTCCCCCTCTCTCTCTCTGCCTGCCTCTCTGCCTACTTGTGATCTCTCTCTCTCTCTGTCAAATAAATAAATAAAATATTTTAAAAAAAATAAAAACAAAATTTAAAAAAATATATTAAAAAAAAAAGAAAGAAAGAAGAAAAAACTTGTATCTATGAAATATACAGGTTTTAAGGCAATACCGGGGGCTTAATATATTGTTTTCCCCTGATGTTGGGGTTTTACAGTTTTATGGGGACCCTGTGGTTATTGTCCTTTTGCTTTTGGCTTGTCCTCTGGGGGAGGGGCCTGCCATGTTGTTTTCCAGTCTTGCTTGGGTTAAGTCACCCTGCTGGCTATCATAGGGCTGGGCTCTGTGGAAACCTGTTTTTCAGACTTTTGCTCTCTGGAGGTTTTTGTTCTTTTGTGGCTTTTTGCGGCTTTTCAGAGGGTCTGAGCAAAAAGAATCTGCCCATACCCACACCTTTGCTTCAGAGAGAAGCCTCAGTCTGCTCCCGTCTGGGTGGTCCAGAATACATAGACTCCCCCTCTGCAAACTCCGCTCACACTGCAGCCTCCCATAGGCGGTGTGCATCCCCAGCCACCAACCCAGCGGTCCCCCGAGGCTCTCGCTTGCCTCTGCACCCCCGTGCCACTAAAACTATGAGCAATATTGGTCTGGGAAACTCGCTTCTGGTGGTTGCTGTTGCCAGGACTGCACTCCAGGCTCCCAGCCCATGGCTCATGCCAAGTACTCTCAGATTCCTGCCCGAGATCGGGCAGTGTTCTCTCAGGCACAGGCTGGGAGCGCTCAGACCCCACAGCGGGAGGCGGAGGGCCTGAGGTCCTAGGAACCGCCAGCTGGGAATCACACCAAGCTCTCTTATGCACTTGTGGGAGTGTGCCCAGCCCAAGTAGTGGTGCCATTATCAGAAAAGCACAGGCTCATGGACCACAGACAGGACCCCCGCCAGTCTCTCTCTGACATGGGTGGTCACCTGTGGTAGTGTCCTTCCTGGGAATGTGGGTTAGGCCCATGCTCATGATCATCCAATTCCACTAGTTGCTCTTAAGATCTTTTGCTCTTTTTGAGTGTTTTTAACCAGACTCTAAATTAATGCTGGTCCCCAACCACAGGGCACTTTCGTTTGGGGTATTACTTTCCTTGGGTTGCTTCTGGTGGCTCCTTCCCCTTTCTGTTTATCCTCCAAAATCAATCCGAGTGTTCCCACTCCCCTTTACCTCTCCACTGCTGCCTTCTGCTCCCGTAGAGATCCAAAAGTGAATAATCTTACATCTCTAGCTGATTTCATGGGTGTTCAGAGTGTTCTGGTAGATATTAAGCTCACTTTAGGGGACCGGTTGTAACAGGGTCTCCTACTTCTCTGCCATCTTGCCCCTCCTCATAAATTTTTCTTAAAAGTATTATTCCTTTAGGGGCACCTGGGGCGGCTCAGGTCATGATCTCAGGGTCCTGGGATCGAGCCCCGCATCGGGCTCTCTGCTCAGCAGGGAGTCTGCTTCTTCCCCTCTCTCTGCCTGCCTCTCTGCCTACTTGTGATCTCTCTCTGTCAAATAAATTAAAAAAAAAACTTAAAAAAAGTATTATTCCTTTAATATAATATGTAGATCATTTTCAATACTTTTTTTCATCTGACAAGTATAATTATTTTAGTGAACAACCTGTATTTATTAGTGTGTATTCAGATATCAATTTTATTTTCTCTCCCAACTTTCAACCCATTCTCTGGATTTAGTATTTTTCAAATCCTAGATAAAATCCTGGAAAGATCCTTCTAGGCTTTCCGATCTGTCTTAGGTGATGAACACATAGTCCTTTCATTCTGGTGTTAAAATAATCCAATTCAGTCCAAGAACTACATACCTCTACTCTATTGCAATATAACAGTAACAGTCAGAGGCCCTGTGCAAATTCATTTCTAGGTTTCCTAGAACTTTAATGCTTGAGATAAGCTCTACTTAATTACAGAGTTTACTCTTGTAATATATTTTTATATTCTATATGATATTATTCTAGTATCTAGTTTCCTAAATTATATTAGATTATATATCCTAATTTCCAAACTGTGTTCCAAGGCATGCTAACACCCCTTGCTTGATATGTTAATAGGATTTGGGGCTAGTGGAGTAGAAAGGAGAAAAAAAGTTTCTCTGGCCACATTAGTTTGGAAATCACTGCTTGTTACATTTACCCCTAGAGATTCATACTATATATCAGCATATTAATGTTGTAAGGAATTCTCCAAAAAAGTAAAATATTTGTCTTCAGTTTAAATGTTGGCTGGCCTTGGGACTCATTTAAACCAATAAAGTGTGATAGAAGAGACATTATGCAAGTTCTGGAGTCCAGACCTCAGGAAGTCTTGTTGCTTCTGCCCTTCAGCAGTGTTCAAAGAGCACTATCTTTGAGTCTTAGAGAGACTAAGTCTTTCTAGCCTGAAGGATTAAAAAGATGAAGGTAACCCAGTGATTGATTCCATGTAGCCCATAGCCAGCACCAGTCAGACAAGTGAGTAAGGCCATTCTGGACTTTCTAGCCCAAATAACCCACTAGCTAAAAGCAACCACTTAGGTGGGCCCCCAAATCCAGGAAGACCACTAAGCCAACCTTCAAAATCATGAGAAATAATAAATCATTGCTGTTTTAAAACGGGCTCAGAAACTAAAAAATGTGACCCATGGGTCACATTTAGTCCACCTGTTTTTATACAACCCTCAAACTAAAAATGGATTTTAGAAGTGACATCACCAAGATGTAGCATACATCATTCCTGACTTTGTTACCCCTTAAGAGAACAACCAACAACTATTACAACTATTTAAGAACAAGACACCACTGAGAGAATCCTAGAACAGGCGGCTGAGGCTGGAACACCCCCAGGCCCCACACAGATCAAGACAGACTGCATTAGAGAACTAAGAGAGGTAGCTATTCCTTGACCATATTGCTCCTTACCCAGGCCAGGGTAGCACCACAGGCAGAGGTCTCCCCTGAGGCTATGTTTCCCCCAGGGCAAAAGAGAACCCAGGGGAACAACCAGACCCCTCTCCAGCATTGTGGGTCACTTTGCAGGTACACCTACTCTGATCTCAGACCACAGGGATTATAGGGGAGTCTGTGGGGAACAACCATTGGGGATCTGACCATGAAGGAGAAAAGGGGAGGGGCTTGCAACAACCAGGTATACTTGTACTGCCTGAGTAGTAATCCCAATCAGTGGTTTTGTTCATCTGCAGAACCAAATCAGAGACACACTCTGACTGGGGAACTTAGTATAGTATAGATCTGCTTGATTTGGATCCTCAAACAAGGAGTTTTGCAGGCCCTAGAGCTCAGTTTGCTCAAGCCCAGGCAAGTTGCTGAATCACAGCCCCACACTCTTGGAGAGTGTCGTCCAGCCCTATCTGACCAGAAGGGCTGATGACAACTCCTGCTACCTGGGCTGCCCAGTGGTGCTCAAGTTGAGAAATAAGCAGGCAGAGCTAATCACCCCCAGAACAGAGGTAGTATGGGCATGAAAGGATCCCATGCTAAAAACAAGCAAAAGATTAATTCATAGCCAAGGCTGATGGTAGCTCCCAGTCTCACGCAATAAGACAGCCTGACTGGAAAACTCAGAGTAGCCAGAAGCAGCCCCTCCCTCCACCACCCACGCAAGGGTGACATGGGTGATGTCCATAGTAGGTGAGACAGAGCCTCACCCATTATGAGGAGTGTCCTTCAGGCCCATCTGACCAGAAGGGCCAGTGACAACTCCTGGAAGCTGTGCAGCCCAGGGACACGCGAGTGGAAAGGTGGGCTGGCAGAGCTTATAGGTTAGGTTGTAGATCAAAGCCAGTAGCTTTCTTTAGCCAAGGATCTTTGGGGCAGGGTGGCTTAAGTTAAGAAAACAAAGAGCTTTACCAGCTTTAGAGCTGCTTCTCCTACTGTACGCAGGCAGGACTCTAATTCATAGTCCTCCTTACCAGTGAACACAGTGTTTAGCCTGTCCAACCAGTGAACCTAACCAAAACACCCAGAAAGCTGCAGAGCTCATTCAGCAGCTCTACATAGAGTGGTACTTGAACAGACAAACAGCCTGTGGCTTCCCCATCTGCAGAGCAAAACCACTGGCCTCACCTGACCGGGAAATTCAGTGCATAGTCTAGCCTGACTTGGGTCCCCAAGCAAGGGGCTATAAAGGCTCGCTGGGTCCCATCCTGCTGCCAGCCAGGGCAGGGAGGCTAAGTCATAGCTCCAACTACCACTAATATAGTACCCAGTCCCTACTACCTGGTAACCCTGCCAAAGAATCCAGGCAACCATGGACCTATCATAAAGCCTCACTTGGGCAGAGAACCAAGCCTCAGCACCCTCATCCCTATCCTCACAGCTTAAACAAGCAAGGTGCCTTGCCCAAAAATAAATCATAAATCAAAACAGTCCCCACCTGCCCAAGGGCATTCCTGGGAGACATAACCAGAAATCCAAACTGACTGGTGAAGAACTGTCTCTGCCAAAACAAACCTGTTAAATGTGGAAGAAGAGCCTGATTACCCAAATGCTGAGATACCAACATAAGGAATCAAGGCTGAAAAACAGGTAAGTATGACATCAGCAAAGGAAAGCAATAAAGCTCTAATAATTGATTTCAAAAAATAGGGAGATCTATGAACTGACAAGGAATTAAAAATAATCCTCTTAAAGCAATTTAGTGAACTAAAATAACACACAGACAATTAAATGAAATTAGGAAAAAATGCTTAAGCAAAATAAGAAGTTTGACAACAAAACAGCAGCCATCAAAAAAATAATAATAACTATTAAAAAACAGAAATCTCAGAGTTCAAAAATGCAATAAGTTAACTGAAGAATACAATAGAGTTTCAAAAGGAAACTCGACCAGCATAAGAAAGAATCAGTGACCTGGAGGATAGGACATTGGAAATTACCCAGTCAGAGGCACAAAAAGAAAAAAGAATGAAAAGCAGTGAAGAAAACCTACAGGAATTATAGAACACAATGGAAAGAGAAAATATTTGCATTATGGGAAATCCAGAAGGAGAAAAAAAAGAGAGACAGAAAGTATACTTAAAGCAAAAATAGCTGAAAATGCCCCAAACCTAAGGAGAGAAAAGGATATCCAGATCAATGGGGCTCAAAGGAACCCAAACTGATTGATCACACATAGGGCTACATTGAGACACATTATAATTAAGTTGTCAAAAGTCAAAGGCAAAGGAAGAATTTTAAAAGCAACAAGAGTAAAGAGAGAAGTTACATACAAGAGAACCCCGTAAGACCATCAACAAATTTCCTAACAGAAAGTTTTTAGGCCAGGCAAGAATGGGATGACATATTTAAAATACAGAAATAAAATAGCTATTAGCCAAGAATATGGGTATAGACCTGCCAAAGCTATCCTTCAGAGACAAGAAGAGATAAAGACTTTCCCAAACAAATAAAAGCTGAGAGAGTTCATTATCACTAGATCTACCTTATAAGAAATGCTGAAAGGACTTCTTAGAGTAGAAGTAAAAGAATGATAATTAGCGTCATAAAAACGTAAAGGTAGCGATGTCTCACAGATAACAGTAAATGTGTAGTTAGATTCTACAATATGCTGAGTACTGCATTATTCACTTACAACTCTTATATGAAAACTTTTAAAAATGAGTATAGTAAAAATAATAACAATATTAGTTACACAGTATTAAAAACATGTAAATTTTAACAGCAATAGCCAAAAATATGAAAGGAAGGAGCAGTAAAGGTATAAAGTTCATGAATTCTATTGAAGTTAGGTTGTCATCAGTTTAAAACATGGTATTAAAAAATTAAGACATTTTAGGGGTGCTTGGGTGGCTCAGACAGTTAAGCATCTGCCTTCAGTTCAAGTCATGATCCAAGTGTCCTGGGATCCATTCCATGTCAGGCTCCCTCCCTCTGCCTCTGCCTGCCACTCCTCCTGCTTGTGCTCTCTCTCTGTGTCAAATAAATAAATAAAATCTTAAAAAAAAAAAAAGTAAGACATTTCATGTAAGCCTCATGGTAACCACAAAGGAAAATCCTGTAGTCATTTTAAAAAATAACACAATAAAGAACTCAAAGCATACTGATACAAAAACATCAAAACACACACACACACCCAAATTGGCAAAGAAGAAGTCAAACTCTCACTCTTTGCAGATGATATGATACTTTATGTGGAAAATCAAAAGACTCCACTCCAAGACTGCTAAAACTCATACAGGAATTCAGTCAAGTGTCGGGATATAAAATTAATGCACAAAAATCAGTTGCATTTCTATACACCAACAGCAAAACAGAAGAAAGAGAAATTAAGGAGTCTATCCCATTTACAATTGCACCCAAAACCATAAGATACCTAGAAATAAACCTAACCAAAGGTTAGGTTTGCAGACAACTAAAAAGTGCTCATGAATGAAATTGAGGGAGACACAAAGAAATGGAAAAATGTTCCATGCTCATGGATTGGAAGAACAAATATTGTGAAAATGTCTATTCTACCTAAAGCAATCTACACATTTAATGCAATCCCTATCAAAATACCATCAATTTATTTCAAAGAAATGGAACAAATAATCCTAAAATTTATATGGAACCAGAAAAGACCACAAATAGCCAGAGGACTGTTGAAAAAGAAAACCAGTCAAGTCGGCGGCATTACAATTCCTGACTTCAAGCTCTATTACAAAGCTATAATAATTAAGACAGTGTGGTACTCACTGAGATACCAGTTAGAATGGCCAAAATCAACAGGACAGTAAACAACAAATGTTGGAGAGGGTGTGGAGAAAGGGGCACCCTCTTACACTGTTGGTGGGATTGCAAACTGGTGCAGCCACTTTGGAAAACAGTGTGGAGATTCCTCAAGAAATTAAAAATAGAGCTACCCTATGACCCTGCCATTGCACTCCTGGGTATTTACCCCAAGGAAGCAGATGCAGTACAAACAAGGGCCACATGTACCTCAATGTTCATAGCAGCAATGGCCACAATTGCCAA
>JAQQSY010002440.1:0-13678 GCA_028646535.1 Procyon lotor
GTATAGTGTATTATTAGTTTCAGAGGTAGAGTTCAGTGACTCATCAGTTGCATATAACACCTAGTGCTCATTGCATCAAGTGCCCTCCTTAATGCCCATCCCCCCGGTACCTCATCCCCCCAACTATCTCTTCCCACCTTCTCCCCTCCAGCAACCCTCAGTTTGTTTCCTGTAGTTAAGAGTCTCTTCTGGTTTGCCTCCCTCTCTGTTTTCATCTTATTTTACTTTTCCTTCCCTTCTCCTATGTTCATCTGTTTTGTTTCTTAAATTCCACATATGTGTGAAATCATGATAATTACCTTTCTCTGTCTGACTTATTTGGCTTAGCATAACACTCTCTTGTTCCATCCACATCGTTGAAAATGGCAAGATTTCATTCTTTTTAATGGCTGAGTAGTATTCCAGTGTGTGTGTGTGTGTGTGTGTGTGTGTGTGTGTGTGTGTGTGTGTGTAAATATATATATATATACCACATCTTCTTGGCCCATTAATCTATCGATGGACATCTGGGCTCTTTCCATACTTTGGCTATTGTGGACATCACGCTCTTTTAACAGAGGAGGAAAATGAAACTTAGAGCAGGGAAATCTCTCTCTTAAAAGGCACAGTTAACAAGTAATAGAGGTGGAACTTAAGCCTAAACAATCTGACTCCAGAGCCCACAATGCGATGTCAGTGCTATATTGCCTCCAGCTGTTAAGGGCGCCATGCGAAGACCTGTCAGAGTCCACAAAGGTCAATATGACAGAGTCCCTGTCCTCTGGTTGTATTTAAGCTGAAAGGAAAGATGAGTGAAGGGGTTAAGAGAAAGGCCAGGCAGGCTTCGCATTGGTTTCCCAAGGAGAAGTGCAGCACATGGCTATTATGGGAGTCTTAAGGAGAGGGCAATAGGAACTTGGCACCACTGAAGTGTCATTACAAAACCAGCCAAAAGCATTGTCAGCATTTAACTAGATTTCCATTGCCTTATCCAAGGAATAGGAGCAGGAGGGAGATGTTATAAAAAGAAGAATAAAAGAAGCATCTATTTATCAGCTATGTTCCCATTCATCCACGGTGGGGTTGGGCTGACAGACTCTGATAATCAGGCCAAAGGTGGTTTGCCAGGCAATTCTGTGCAACCCAGAGGGTCTTTGGTTTCCTCCCACCTCCTCATTATTGCCATTGCCCTTGTCTCTGCCTTTTGCGACCACCTGCCCATCTAGAATGTAACCCAGTTTTCACTTGCGCTTTCAGCTTAAAATTATACAATGGTAGAATTTTAGAACAGGCCCGTCTGATAGCATCTTTATTCTTCTCCCAGACACTGGAGTCATTGGGGAAAAGTCCCCTGAAGTCACCTCTGCTGGCCAGCATGGCTTAGTCACCTCATGGTGACGAGGGACTCAGGAGGCAGGGCAGCTAATGGCTATAACTCTTCACCCTTCTTCACAGCAGCTCCGAGACGCCCACATGCACTCACACTCATTTGCAGGAAACCGGCCCTTACTATATCCTTGACTCATGAAGGAGAGAAGAAATGTCACCCTTGAAGAGATTACTGAATTCATTTGTTAAGAGTGGACTTGTGCAGATGTCAACGTCAGGAAACGATGACGTCTTATATTGGTTGTTGAAAATTTTGCGGCACTGTCCAATAGAACTTTCTGCAGTGGTGTAAGTGTTCTCTATCTGTTGCTGTCCAACACATTCACCCCTGGTCACGTGTGGCGATTGACCACCTGAAGTGTCAGACTTGCAGTGAGACTGAGGAAGCAAATTTCAGGTTTTATTTAATTTCAGCTATTTTAAATTTAAGTAAACACTGGTAGCTAGTGGCTATAACATAGGATGGGGAAGCTATGGATCAAAATGTCCAAATACTCAGAACTGACAATCTAGGAGGATCTAGTCTACTAGTGTTAACACTGGTATCTTGGTTTCCTAGTCATGTAACATATCTTATAAAGTGGCTTCCTGTACATAATTGTATTTGAGCAGAAAGGTCTGGAGTGTCTCATGAATATAGATTTCATAAATATTTATTGGAAGTATATGTGTGCTATTTATGCACCAGATCCCAGGCTCAATCTCAGAATCTTCTTCAGTGCATTGCTCCAGTTAGGATCACGTGGTCAAATTTGTGAAGAGAGAGAAACCTATTCGCCACCACTGAGGTAGGGACAAAGTGGGTAGTGTATTTTGATACAGATATCTTCAATTAAGGGTTGATGACCAGATGATCTTTAAAGTCTTATCATGAAAATGTATGATTCTATTAATAAAAGAGAATCAGTTCTACATCTTATCTACACTTCTTTATAAAATTCATCAGAAAAACCATCTCTGTAGCACTAAGATGATAGCCCCCTCCCTTCAATAAATCCCCTCCCCCTGCAGAAAAGTAGAATAGAAAGAGGCAGGTGAACCAAAGATTTTAAAGAATCAACTTACTGGCTTAAAAGATATCAGATGACCAATCTCTTTTGTTGCTGTCTTAGTGTATATACAGACTCAGGCCCAGTCACAGCCATTGAAAACATTTATTAAGGTCAAACACCGTTAGGTCCTGGTATACTAGGGGATTCAATGCCAAGTTGTTAAAGATTATAAAGTGACATTGCAAAATCAACAGGGCTTTACCAGGTTGGACTTAAGTAAGCAGTAATGCTTTATGAGAGATATACCTATATCTATATATAAAATCGATTTTTGAATCACAACTGTGGCAATTTTAATGATTTGGCAGTGATACTCTTAAATACCACCAGGCTTGGCCTACAAGAAGAAGAGTGATGAGTATGGAGGTACTTGAAAAAATTTCAAACATTCTAATCATTGAAACAGAGGCTGGGTGATTAAGACAACACCTAAACCCATGGTATAGCTTGGATTTTTTAAATTGTTAGAATATTTTCCAATTATTTAGTGATTGTAGGAATAGATCATGGCATTTAGAAAACAATTCTCATTTCTTATTAATTATAAGCTTATCATTAAAATCAATTAGTTTTTTAAACTCTCATAATTAGTTCATTCTTAAGTATATGCATTAATTTATTCATTTATCAATGATTACACAACTTCCTGGTAGAAAGCATAATTTTATATATTACTCTTAGGAAATAGTAAGATGTGAGCCTTCCTCTCTAAGAGTTTGGCTTCTACTTTTGGAGCTAGGCGTGTGTGTGTGTGCGCGCACGCATGCGTGTGTACACACACACACACGTGCCTGTGTATTTGCATATATATAGAAGGGGGGAAGGGAAAGAGGAGAGGAAAAAGGGGGGAAGAATAAACACTTATTCAAATTAGATTTTGTTAGTAACATCTTAAAACAAAGAGGCAGTCCTTGGGAATGGAGGGGATAAAGAGGTATACATCTGCCTTCGGCCTTTAGAGCTTTAGATATGGACTCCATAGATCTTTGGGTCTCAGCTCCCCAGCCTATCAGCTGTCTGATTTTTGTAAATCATTTGTCCGTTTATAGCGGGTTGAGTAGTGTCCCTCCAAAATTCATGTCCATCCAGAGCCTGAAAATGTGACTTGACTTAGAAAGACTGTCTTTGTCAATGTTATTAAGATGAGGTCGGAGTACCTGAGTGGCTCAGTCAGTTAAGCATCTGCCTTTGGCTCAGTTATGACCTCAGGGTCCTGGGAGTGACCCACATCTGGCTCCCTGCTCAGCAGGAAGCCTGCGTCTCCCTCCCCTTCTGCCCCCCTCCCTGCTTGTGCTCTCTCTGTATCAAATAAATAAATAAAATCTTTAAAAAAAAGATGAGGTCATACTAGATTTTATTTTTTTTAAAAGATTTTATGCATTTATGTAAGAGAGAGAATGAGAGAGAGAGCATGAGAGGGGAGAAGCAGATAGCAGATTCCCTCCTGAGCAGGGAGCCTGATGTGGGACTTGATCCTGGGGCTCAGGATCATGACCTGAGCTTAAAGCAGTCGCTTAACCAACTGAGCCACCCAGGTGCCCAAGGTCAGACTAGATTTGAGTGGGCCCTAAATCCAATGACTGGCATCTTTTTAAGAAGAGGGGAGGACACACACAGGAAAATGCTACGCGAAGGCAAAGCACTTACATCTACAAACTAAGGAGCAGCAAGGATTGCCAGCTCCCACCAGAAGCTGGGAGAAAGGCACTGAACAGATTCTCCCTCAGGGCTTCCAGAAGGAACCAACTATGCCAGGGCCTTAATTTCAGACTTCTGGCTCGTAGAACTATAAGAGACTAAATTTCTGTTGCTTTAAACCACCCAGTTTGTGATACTTTGTTATGGCAGCTGTAGGAAATGAATACACCTCCAAACCTTAATTTCCTTTATTGTAAAATGGGGATGATGATATTCACCATCTAAGAGTTTCGGTGAGAACTAATGAACCAGAATTGAGTTAAGAAGAAATTTGTCAAGTGCAAAACGCTCTAGAAATATTTGCACATTTAAATATCAATTTTCTAGGATTGTGAAATTTATCTCCCAGCTGCTCAGCATTTGCTCTGTGTAAAGGAAAGTGTCCGTATTTTTGCTGTCTCACAATAGAATTAGCGAGGTGTAGTTGTCTAATCTCATATCATGTTGCCTTCCTGGCAACAGCTTTTTACAGATATTTACTTAACGGAGAAGAAAAATGGAAATGCTTTGGCCAAGATGGAATGGTTCATGCATTTGGACTTTCTGGCAGTGTTTTTCATTTAGTCAGAACCTTTTTTCCCCACAGATAAGCAAAATTGCTATGCTGTGGTTTAATAAGTAAAATACATACATCTGGTTAAAATAAAAATCAAAGTGGGAATTTGCATTCCATGCTTGGCTTTTCAATTACTGCTGTTTTTCCTAGCAAGGCACAACTTCTTCCTGCCTGATCCAGATTAGATGGGGGTGAAGAACTCTATGTACCATGTAGTAAATATAATCTGGAGTCCCAGGAGGGAAGGTATGTGCAAAGCAATTTAGCTCAGTTCATTTTCAGATGATTTGGTAAATATTGGCTAATTTGTTCTCATTGCTCCCCTGAGAGAACCATGAGTTGTGTACTTTTGTAACATAGAACCTGAAATAGAACAGGTTAGTGATTTACCAAAAGAATAGAAGGGATCAGTGTTGCTGCTGGAGTCGGACTCCTAGAATTTTAGGATTCTACTCACTGATGAGCTCAGGCCCACAACTCCCGCCGACATGAGAGAACCCCAGGCATGCTCATATTGCCACTGATCTTGCTGCAGATGTTCAAAGAATTTTTGTAGACTGACATCCATCATGTATTGCAAAAATGTTTGCTCGCTCTCTCTCTCTCTCTCATCTCCCAGTTTTTATTCCATTGCTTTCGATCTTGTGATATGCTGGTGAATATAATAGACACAGCCTCCTGCCTTCATTGTGCTGTATCTGGTAGGGGATAGAGGCAATTCTGGCTCGGTGTGGCAAGTGGCGTGATATTCGTCAGAGCTCAAGATTAGCTCTACAAGCCACTTACTTTCAGCGCGATGTGACAGAAATGAGTAGTCTGAAGCATCCTGGTGCTAAGACCACACGACTGATGTGGTGTAAGGGGTTGAAAAAGTTATCTACCGTTGGGTGTAAATAGGGGCTCAATCTGGTGAACAAGTGACGCTAAGGAGATTTTCAGTTACAGTTAAGCAGTTGCCATGGGAAGTCAGGAGTGATATATGGGACGCAGCGATGTAGCCCGATAGTTGGGCTAAACGTATGGACGGATGTCTGGGAGCAGGGCAGTCTCAAACATCTGGACAGTTGTCATCAGGGTGATAAACAGAGCTTAGCCATTGGCTTGAGGTTTAGGAAGTGGACTAATGTCTATGAAAAGGAAACAGAAAAAGTAAATTAGGGCCAGCAAATGGACAGAGGCCTTTGGAGTATGAGGCAGATTAGCAGAAAAATATCCCTGTTGTGGGAACAGTGGCCAAAAGAGTGACCAGGCTGGAACTGGGGAGGGAGATAAAGGGACGGGCTGCTAGGACTTGATACTTCTGAACGCCAGAATGGGGACTGATGCCGGTTGAGTAAATTGTGTCATGGGAAAAAATTTGGGGGGAAAACAAGGATTGGAAATGAGGCTGCAGATATGAAACATGACTGTATCATCATGTGGGGTGGATAAAGGATGAAGTTTGGAGCCAAGCTGGGCCTTATATAATTTCTTTTTTTTTTAAGTGAATTTTTGTTGTCATCGTTGTTAGAGACCTTGTATCACAAAAGGGTAAGTGTACAAAAGAGTAGCCAGAGTGCTGATTCAGCCTTTGTTTAGTTATTGGATGTGTGACTTGAGTTATTGGGGGAAAATTCTTTCTAGTCCTGATTACTCTATTAATAAAATGAAAGCATTGGCCTGTATCAGTAGTTCCTAAATGCTGGGCTATGGGCTGATGCTGGGTTGCTTGTGAGAATCACTCACCTTGGGAGGGGGTGACTCGGTTGGGCATTGGCTCTTGATTTCAACTGGGGTTGTGATCCTAGAGTGGTGGGACCACGCCCCTCATCAGGCGCTGTGCTCAGTGTGGAGTCTTCTTGTCCCTCTCCCTCTGCTGCCTCCCTTCCCCGCTCCCTTCCCCCCCCCCCCTCAAAATAAGTAAAAGAAGAGAATCAATCACTTGGGGAGCTTGTTTAAAAATATGCGCTCCTATCCTCTACCCTCTAAGATTATGCTTGAAGTAGCTAACAGCGGATCCCAGGAATCTGTGCCTCTCACACATACCACATGTGATTCTAAGGAAGGAACCTACAAAAGACTGTAAGATTAGCCACTGGAGTTTCTTCAACATTCTGTTTTCATTATTTTTTCCTTCCATCATTGCCTTTGTACGTCTTTGGTTCATGGCCCGAGATGATGATCAACAATTAAAAAAAAAAAAATTATTGGCACATTATTTCCAACTGACATTTGAAGTTGAGGAGCCAATTGATGCAGGAAAGCTTGTTTGTACTGCCTGAGATTCTCAGCCCCAACAGCAGCACAAACCATTGCGGGTGTAAAGTGGGATCTGCTCTCATCGAACTCCCAAGCCTGTTTTTACAGAGGCAGAAGTTTGGCTCTCTTGAAATCTCTGGAGTCCCTTTTCTACACCATACGGCTTTTCTGAAGCCTAATTAGGAACATCTACCTAGCATTTCACATTCTTTAGAGAGAGTCTTTATAAATAACTATAGGATGAAGTCATTGTGGAGATTAGGTGATTTCTTTCTTTCTCTTTTTCTTTCTTTCATTCTTTCTTTGTTTCTTTCTCTAGCTCTTTCCCTTCCTTCCTTCCTTCCTTCCTTCCTTCCTTCCTTCCTTCCTTCCTTCCTTCCTTCCTTCCTTCTCTTTCTTTCTTTCTTTCTTTCTTTCTTTCTTTCTTTCTTTCTTTCTTTCTTTCTTTCTTTCTTTCTTTCTTTCTTTCTGATGTTAGTTGTTTTTATATCAGAGAGAGAGAGGACACAAGTGGGGGGAGCAGCAGGCAGAGGGAGAAGCAGACTCCTGCTGAGCAAGGAACCCAGTGTGGGACTTGATTCCAGGATCCTGTGATCATGCCCCAAGCTTAAGGCAGGTGGTTAACCAACTGAGCCACCCAGGCATCCCAAGATTAGATAATTTCTACTCCCAGGTAAGACAGAGGGGAGATTCCATTGTCATTCATATTAGGATGAAGTAAATCAACTTGCTATGTGCTATGTGCTGTGGGTTATTTTGGGAGGAAGTAATATATCCTAGGCCTCACATGTTACCTGGTTCTTGAGGAAGATAATTTCCTTCTCAGTAAGTAAATTAATTCTTTTGCTATTAGAAGGAAAATCACTTACAGACTCTTCCTAGGTTCTAAACCTTTGCAATCAGACACAGAAGTCTGTTCTTATCTTAGATGCATACAAAAAATTGAAAGGACTATTAGGAATTTTCTAGTTCGTATACAGGGAAACCATGTCCCAGGGAGGAAATGACTTGCTCAAGATCACACAACAAATTAGTGGCACGAGAACCTCAGTCTCTGGTTCTTAGCTCTGCATTCAGAGGCCAAAAAAAGGTCACTTAGGATGGCCAAAAGAAAAAGTAATGACAAAACCAAATGCTGGCAAAGATGTGGAAAAACTTAATCTTTCATATATCGCTGGTGGAGATAAAAAATTGTACAGCTACTCTGTAAATACAACTTGGCAGTTTCTTCTAAAACTAAACATTGAATTACCATATACACCATGATGTACTCTTGTGAGCCATTCCAGGAAAATGAAAATGAAAATGATGTTCATATAAAAAACTCTACTTGATTGTTTATAGCAGCTGTATCTGTAATATCCAAAAACCACAAACAGCCCAGATTTCCTTTAAAGGGTGAATGGTTTAACAAACTGTGGTATATTCACACCATGAAGTACTACTCAACAATAAAAAGGAAAAAGCTATTGATACATGTAACATTCTGGATGAATCTCTAAGGAATTATACTCAGTGGAAAGAGCCAGTCCCCAAAGGTTACAAACCAAATGAATCTGTTTATATATAAACTATTTTTTTTTAATGACAATATTTTAGTGTGGTAGTAGTGATTTCCAGGAATTATAGAAGGCATGGTGGAGTGGTCAGAAGTTAGGTAGGTATGGTTATAAAAGGGCAACATAGGAGGGACTCTTGGCTGGCTCATTTGGCGAAGCACATGGCTTTCCATCTCAGGGTTGTGAGTTTGAGCCCCACATTGGGTGTAGAGATGACCTGAAATCTTTAGGAAAAAAAAGAGCATCATAAGAGATTCTTGTAGGAATATAACAATTGAGTATGTGGATTGTGGTCATGGACACATGAAACTTTACACATGATAAAATTAATAGAACTAAATATAAACACACACAAGTACAAGTCAAACTCAGGAGGTGTGTTATATAAATGGGAATATATAAATATTATATAAACGAGATATATCACATATTTTATATATAATATAATATAATACTTTTGAAAATGTTACCATTTTCAAAGTGGGGGGAAATTGAGTACAGTATACATAGGACCTCTCTATTGTTTCTCTCACTTACATGTGACTTTTCAATTGTCTCATATAAATTTCCATGAAATAAAAGATAATCTTACTAATAAGAAAGCTAAAAAAACCCCCTGCTGGTATTATCCTTTTGTCAAAATGGCAGAGACGTTTTTATGCTACTCCAGTGTTGGTGAGGATAGAGTTAAGTAGACATTTTTGTGTACTGCACTTCTGAGAGTATAAATTGCTGCACTTTTGCAAATAATTTTACATACTAAAATCTTTTGACTGTATAATTTCACACCCTTGAAATTGTCCTAGGAAAATATTCAGAGATATGAATTAAATTTGTATGTAAATATTTCACTATAGTATATGGTATAGTGTAGCATTATGATAGTAAAGCAACTATAAATAACTCATGTAATTTTGAATGCTTCATTAAAATTGTATTTCCCCAAAATATGTATTAATTAGGACAAATGCTCATTACATAATGTTAAGTACAAAGTATAAAATATGTTATTTTTAAAAATATTTCATTTATTTATTTGGCGTGTGGGGGGAGGGCACATATAAGCAGGGGGAGTGACAGGCAGAGGGAGAGGGAGAAGCAGACTTTCTGCTGAGCAGAGAGCCTGATGCGGGGCCTTATGTGGGGCTCGATCCCAGGACCCTGAGATCATGACCTGAGCTGAAGGCCCACTCAACTGACTGAGCCACCCAGGCACCCCACAGATATGTTTTTCTATATTACAAACTCTGTATCTATATATGTACCTGAACTCCTATACTTATTAACTGTGTAACCTTGGGTAAATTGCTAATCCTCTATGTGGACCTCTTATCTGTACAGTGGGGATATACTAGTACCAACTTATTCTTTTTGTAAAAAAGTAGATGATCAAAGTTCTTCTAAGAGTATCCTAGCACACAAACTTTAGTTCATATTAAATAGTACTTTTATCTGGGTAGTAGCAATACTACCCAACTTTATGCTCTGTTATTTTAAAACTCTCTACAGTGGTCATGTGATGCTTCGCATTTAAAAAATGTTATATAGAGAGAGTGTATGTATATGTATATGTTAAACTTACTTTAATCATTACTATTTTTTACGTTTAATTCATATTCAGAATGCCTATAGCTAGTCCATTTCTGAGAGAGAAGAACTTTGCAAAGTCCTATCCACCTGAAACTTTCCTTAGAGGTTCTCTTGGAAAGTGAGAGAAATTTGGAACTGGGCAATTAACTTTTTAAATTTTAACTATCACCAATTTTAAGAATTTAGCTAAGGAATATGAATCGATCTTGAAGAAAGTGTTGAGAAATATTTACTGTTCATTCTGGCAGTAGATAATTAATTAACTTCTTGGGGAATTAATCACTGATGCAAATAAATCATAGGCTGGTTATTTAAAAAAAATTGACATGTTATATTGGTGATGACAGTTGAGAACTCCAGCTATGTACTGGGTCATGTTCTGAAGAAATTAATCATTTACTTTTTCTTGGTGAACTTTAATTTGCTTCAAAAACAGTATAGCATTAAAAAAAAAATAGTATAGCATTATAGCAGCCATAGAAAATTTTGTAAACTTGGCTTTACAGCCCTGTCAGAGAAAAGGGTGATCTTGAGGAACAAAACACTATGGAATGCACATAAAAGAGGGGATTAGCCCATCTGTCTAATCTCCTCTATCTAATCTTACTACAAAACTGGAGGCCAATTTATCAATCTATCTTTAACCCTCTGCCTAAACTTAAGATCCTGTGAAAAATTACAGTTCATGACATTAGGTTCTTAAAGCATAGAAGTATAGATAATATTTAAGAATTGTTTTGCCCATTATCTACTCTGACTTTTTAATTCTCCCTTTCTCTTTTATCATGTTTTGAGTTTTTTTTTAATATTTTATACCATGAATATTTCTTCGGCGAATCTAGATGCCCATTCATGTTGACAGAGTGCTAGCAAAAATACAGGCTTTAAAAGGAAAGTGTTTGCAGAGAACGGAGATTATTTTCTTCAATTCAGATTCCAAGAAAAGCCAGAATCTATATTCCTCTATGAAAATCAATAGTACTTGCCGCTAATGTGTCTTACCAACTTCTAAGAAGATATTAAAAGAGCTTGAATTTATTAGTTTCCACTTTTATTTCTAATACAGAAAATTTATAATTTCAAAGAAAATTCAAGTGGTTCTTACACAAACATTTGGAAATATACTCAATCTCACAGTAAGAAAAAGGCAAGTTAAAAATTAAACCGTGACATACCATCTTTAAACTTAGATTTTGCAAAGACGAGAACATTGTACGGCATACTCTACTGATTAGGCTGCAGGCGAAACAGGCTCTATCTAGTATAATGCTAGTGTGAGGATAGACTGGTTTAATCTTTACTGAGGGCAGTTTAGCAATATCTGCCAAAATTACAAATATGCATGTCATAAAACAGCAATTCTATTTCTAGGAATTTATCCCAGATATACTCAGACATGTGAAAGATGAATATATAAAATAATTCATCACAGCCTCATCTGTAAGGACGAAAGATTGGATAAAATGGTGTCTGGTTAAATAAATGAAAGTGTACCCATAAAATGGAATCCTATGTATCTGCAACACAAGAGAGCTTTTTATTTGCCATACGGAATAACCTCGAAGCTATCTTGTTAAGCAGACAAAGCAAAGGCCCAGGACTGTGAGAGTATTATGCAACCTATTTGCTGTTTTACTAATAGATTCATAAAGTATCTCTGGAGGAATACATTAACACATCACAGAATGGTTTCTCTATGGGAGGCGACTACTGGCTGGAGGGTAAGGGATAGAGACTTTTTAAAGTCTCTTGTACCTTTTGAGTTTTAAACTAGGTGAATAGATCACCTAACCAGAAAATAGATTATATAATAATACATTTATACATATATAACCTATAATCGGTGGAACTGCTTAAAACCAACTTTTTTGTCCCAATATTGTCCTTACAAAAGAAAGATGCCATATAATTATTTTGTGATGAGAAATTATTTTTATTTTTTTATTTTTTAAAGATTTTTTTATTTATTTGACAGTGAGAAACACAGCAAGAGAGGGAACACAAGCAGAGGGAATGGTAGCGGGAGAAGCAGGCTCCCTGCCGAGCAGGGAACCCTATGTGGGGCTTGATCCCAGGACCCTGGGATCATGACCTGAGCCGAAGGCAGATGCTTAACGACTGAGCCACTCAGGCGCCCTGAGAAATTATTTTTAAAAGTTTAAAGAGAAGAGTTGAGCTGCATAGTATTGAAGTCAGTTTATTGTTTCTACTCATATATGAAGAAAATATAAACACCTCAAGAAATGATGCCCTCCCTCCTACTCTGTCTTCTCTTCCTCCTCCTCTTTCTTATTCTATTCTTGTTTATCTTTTCTGTAATACTGATTAAAGCTGGGAGGATTTTCAAAATATATTCACCAAAATATGGGTACATGGGTGGTGCATGCGAATTAATATTTGTGAGTTAATATTTGTATAGTCATTTAAGTTGTTTCCACGCTCATAGAAATAGAAACAGGACTGCCTGTTCTGAACATATCATCCTCATTTTGGTAGGGGGCTTTTGTTAGTTCTTAACTTAGTTTCATTTGAGAAGGGTTTTTTTTTTTAAGAATAGAGAATATTCCACACTTGCCAAGGAGATATGTACCTTTGTTTCTGTAAAGATCATCAGTGAATTCCACAATCTTTGCTATCCATTCTAGAGAAAATAAGAGGAAAAAGGGAGCCTAAACCACTCAGCCTCATACCGCCATCTTGATCTGGCTGAAGATTAGAGTGTGTTTTCATATTTAATTCCTCTTCTGTCTAATACTGTGATAACCCAATCCTAAAACTGATTCTACACTCTTGAACGTGCTTTTGAAACTCCATAAAATAATTACATTTTCGAACATGCACTTTTGGCAACTAGTCATGATTGCTACTCAACCTCTGTAAGTGGCTGTCAAGAGGGGCTGAAATCTGATGCGCCAAGAAAAACCTCAGGAGTTAATAATGATAAGGGGGAGGGAGGTGAAGTTATTAGACTACACTTATCTTCTCTGCTCTTCTTACCACCTCTGCTCCTTGTGCTGAGTCTGTACCGGGAGTGACCCATTTAGGTTCTTTGTACCTCAGGAGGCCAGCACTCTCTCTATTCTGGGCCAACATGGGAAAGAACGTAATGGAGATGTGGCTTACCACATTTATAATGAATTAGGCTCTCTCGATGAAACACCAGCGCGTCTGGATAAAAAACAGAATACACAATAAAGTGAACACCAGTTCCTTTAGCACAGCACAAAAGGACAGCAACCATTTTTAGGATATAGTGTTTCCAGGAGCTGGAATTGAGTGGGTCTTGTTTTGAGTAGCATTGAGTGGCATCTCACGTAAGTCAGTATGAGTAGAACGTTCCTTGTATTTAGCTGTTCAGTATCAGAATTTAACAAGTAAACATCTTAATCCTATGATTAGAGGTTTGATTCAGAGCTGTTGAAAATCATATCTGACTTTTTTTTCCTGGATTCATCGTTTAGTGACATACTTAAAACTTTATAAAAGCAGTGAGTCTCACAGTGCGGGCTTTAACCCTGGATGATTTGTTTGCTCTTTTCAGAGTGGTTACTTACTAACTTTTAGTTCAGAACCCAGTGGAAGACTCTTAACTCTAAGAGTCTTTTTTTTTTTTTTTT